>CM062837.1:10701102-10912059 GCA_031772345.1 Himalopsyche anomala | reverse complement strand
TCATTTTTAATATAAAACAAAAAAAAATATAACTTTGTTTTTCCACTAATTGTTGTTACAGATTGTGACACGTGTTTAGCCACTTTAAGAAGCATCATCAGAAAGAAAATCGTAAGGTTTGCAAATACATTGAGGATAATAACAAAAACTAGTTTACTCGTAAACCTTGCGACGTTCTGTCTGATGATGCTTCCTTAAAACACGTGCTACAATTTGTAACACAACAAGCGGAGTAACAAAGTTGTCAAAAGTTATTTTATATAATAATCCTTTCTCGTTTATTTTATTGTATACAATGTTATTGATGATTGACAAAGGATGGACAGCTGAGTCAAATCAATTTTATATTACTACATAGTGATAAGTAATCTATTGCAAGCAATATTATCTGCTTCCATGGTGATCGATCCCAGACAGTTTATCAAAATACAAAAAGTGATGACTTCACTCATGTCAATTTCCGTAGGTACGAAGTTATTTAGAACTGTACGTCTGATGCTAAAGAAATAGTATTTTCTGATTGATGTATTACGTACAAATAATAAATATGAACGAAATGTGATATCTCTCGCGGTGACAAAACGCGTTAGTCTATCAAGTATCATAAGTAAGTAAGCATCACAATTGTCCATTACAATCATCTTACAAAAGAGTAAGAATTCTGCCGCCTGTCAACCGCTCGAGTCGGTAGATCTGTCATGATTCTTCAACCCCAAATATTTACTCATCCTCCCTAATGGAAATCATAAAACCGAGATGATAGTACGTAATTTGCAACCCCTCACTGTCAGTCAGGGCTGAAGCCATTATTTATATATATTATACATTTAAATGTTTTAGTATTAATGGTGTTTTCATTAACTTTCAGTTCATTTTGACAATACTGTCAGCCTATTTAATTGTCATTGTTTGATTTGAGCGGCTTATATAAATGTGATTAATAATCATTTACTAAATTACGTATTTGTTTAAGCCATGTCCGCTTCGAACGAAGAGCATAATTTATAGACTTCTTATGAAGCATATTTCAATTAGGGAATGCAATAACGGTATCACTAAAACTGGGATTTTGATAATTATAGAGTTTTTCAATACCGAAAAACTTTTTATAAAAATGCAAAAAGACCGATATTTCGGTATTGAAAACAAATCAAAAATAATTAATGTATGTATATGGTTGTGACAAATTTTTATTAAATTGTTCGCGATGAATTGAAATATTTGAAATATTTTAAGAGTTTTGCCGATATTGGCAGGTTCCAGAATTAATGAACAGTTTAAGCATCTTTTATTATTTCAAGAGTAATACAAAAATCACCCATCCCCAGATCACCTAAATTATCTTTGAGATTAAGCGAGCCTTTTGTTAATATTCCAGCAGCCCACCGCTGAGCGCTGACTATAGTTAAACGTTATAATAGGCATCAATACAATATCAGTATTTGTATAAAGTATCTTTTTATTTGGAGATGTAATATTTTTTCTTTGAAAACCACAAACGTCAGTTTGATTATGACCGGCTTGATTACAACCCTGGGTATTCCATTGCAGATTCCTGCAATGCCAACAGATAAAAACGTCAAGCTTCTTTCTGCGGCCGACCGCGGAGCCTGGCGCTAATTCGCTTTAAAAACTTTTTGATACTCAGCAGCTACATGTATTTTCACTATGGCGCTGCGAAATACGTCTCTGATTTTCGGGTTTATTTTAAAACTTTTGAATATTTCAACGCTTTCAGAGGAAGCCTCCATTATCTAAATGTACGATGCTTCGTGGATTAAGGGATTAGTTCTTCCTCCAGGAATTTTTGCTCTCGTAGTGTACCATGATTAACTGAAAGTTTGATATATAATCTATGTTTAAATAATTTGAAATATCATACTTTTTAATATATAATATAATTTGGAAGAAATAATGGTGATATAAATTAAATATGTACATTAGAAAAAGTATTTTTGATATTTTTTTAGATGGAAAATATTGTTTTGAAAAGTTATCAAAACTATTTTATAATTGTTACATTAAACTCAATTGCCAATGATTATTTTTATAATTTTTGCGTTATACGTATATATTTTATGAGTGATAAAAAAATACACCTTCGAGTACGAAACAACAAAAATATTTTAAAAATTAATAACAATATGCACAATAACAACCATTTATCATACGATATATTATACTATTAACACACTTTATTCAAACAGCATACCTACAAATAGACAGACAATATTGTGTTTTAGAAATCATTTTACCGAAAAGTTATCTGACAGAGTTTTCCAGAATAATATGAACGCAAATCGTTTGCAACAAAAATGCTTTTAAAATATTCTAAGAAAAATTGAATGAAAAAGTGTAACAAAATGAAATTTCTTTACAAATCGCTATGTAAAACTGAGATTTGACGCGTTTGACAGATCAATGAGATAATGACGATTAAAAAGTATACGCAAAATATCCGTCAATATTTTTTGACATAATATATTAATTCTGGAAATATCCGATCGCTCGTTCTTCTTTACCGAAGAAGGTTTTTGATATTAACATATCCATAACATATTTCAATTTGTCTATCATAAAATAAAACATTTCATATTTAAAATCAGCATCTCCAAAAATCAAAAGCATTCTAAATCATTCGTCCTCGAAATGTATTTGTGTATTTACTGAATTTATTACGTTTGTGCAAGCGAAAGCACTAATGTTTCAGGGCTTGACAACCAACCCCATTACTATCACATTGAATTTAAATTGCTCAATTTATCAGAATAAACAAATTATTCATTTATTGAAGAGGCATAAATTTGATAAAAATGTATTTAAAACCTTTATTTTCTTTTTTTTACCATGTACGCTCCCAATGTGGAGCATATGGACTCCTAATGGAGTTTATCTCAATAGAAGTGTTTCTACGAAAACTGCTTGTTACTCAGTTGCTTAACCTCTCTTTTCTTAAAGAGAGTAGGAATAGAAGGATAGGGCTAGAATATTACAAGTGGTTAGCTAGTCGCTCTTAATTTCAGCCGAAGCAATTTTAAAGACGTATTCACGTCAAAAATCTGTGACGAAGCCGCACAATCCGTTTCGGAAGCTAACGAAGTTGATCACTGCACAACGGACCCAACATATGGGTTAAAAAAAAAATCTTTCTTCTCTGGGACGTCCAAAACATATGTCTTAAAATTAGAATGTTTTTGGTAACATATTAATGAAAAATATTTTTATATGACTTGTTCACTTATCAAGAAAAACAATACTGGTGGATTAAGTATGGTAACTACAAATTATAATTTAAAATGTACTTTAATTTATATGCCTTTGCGTCAAAGATAAACAATGCATATTTTCAATTTTTTGATTCATTGTACCCCAAGGTTGGCAACTAGAGCAAACTCTGATATTTTTGCATTCTGACACCTGATTGACGCACCCCTACAAGGCTAGCGTCCCTATCCCGAAGCAGACTTTCACTCGCAGCCCTGTCATTTCATCCCTCCTGCATCTACATGCAGCCTTCAGGATAATCCCTCGCCTTATATTACGATACCCATCCCCTGAGACAACGTGGTAAAAGGATGCAGAATTAGAGGTGCCATTCTAAATTTGTTTATACCAGAGGACTTAGCACATACTATTCGACATTGAAAATGACTAGCTGAAAAATATTTGCCTAACATAAATTTAAACTTTGTAATAACGCAGCTATTTTTGACTAAAATATATTATTCGTCATGACAGTTTCTTACTTCAGATATTTATTTAATGTTAAATATATTTATATTTCATTAAATTTTAGATAAATGAACTCGTAAGAATTTCCATAAACGAATAATTTAGTCAAATTGTTCGCAAAAATTCCGTACACAAATGACGTCACAACCTCAGGAAGTTAGTTAGTTATCCAAAATGCAGTCTCACAACTTTGACAATAAACTATTACTTCCAAAGTTTTTTAAGCACAGATGGAATCAGAAAACTGAAACCCAATTTAGAAAAGTAGGAAAAGATTTGTGACAAAATATGACAATGCGCGGAGGAAAGGACAGACATTTTTAACATCGTATCAAATCATTTATGTATCATCTTTATCCATTATTTTCCTAAATTATTTAAAAGAAATGTAGTTAATTGTGTGAATGAAACAAATGAATGCATTTTCAACTTTTCGATCAGTGTTCATTTCTACACAAAATATAAATTGGAGGAATTATATGTATTAAATCATTATTTGACTCTGTTGGTTTTTTCAATGAAATTGGTAATACTTAAACAAATTAATATTACACAATATTCTTTTGTACTTTATTCCACTTAATTAACGTCAGGACCGGTTTCGCTCATTGCGAGCATTGTCAACTGACCACCTTAACCCAACTGGTCAACTTAAACAAGTAACTGATTAAAAGAGGACAATTGTATTGCCTTGTCAAAAGTAACATCTCGAATAATATATGAAAATGAAAAAAGGAAGATAATAGTCATTGTTTGTGAATATATTAATGGTGCTACAACTATGGGCCTGTGTTTTGTTGAAGTTGTGTGTTTTGTCAAAATTAAGATTTTTTTGATTTCGCCAAGACGTACTGAGACTTTTTAATCTAAATTAATTAGATGCAAAATATGATGTTAAAGTAAAAAAACATATTTGTATTCATTTAAATGCATCCATTTATGTTGCATTTCAGTATAGCATGTCTCGTCCTCATTTAGATACGACACTCGTCATTTTATTACGGGATATTAAATTTTTAACTTCACCCGGTACACGCATAATATAATTTTGCTCTTAAAAGTAGTATATCAAAATACGTACTTACTATTTGTCTTCTGTAAAAGCAAAAGTGTTTTAATGTTTTGCCAGAATTTTATCAAAGTAATTTGATATTTTTAAAATGTTCAAACATTGTTATTTAAATCATATGCAAATTGATATATTTTTAAGACCTAATAAAAAGTTTTAATAGTAGTTGTTTAATAATAGTAGTTGATTGTTTGAGACCAGTTATCAAAGCTTCCAAAAAGAAATATAAACATAATTCATTAATAAATCAAAATTATTTAGATAATTTTTAAATAAAGTCTTTTAATAACATAAAAAACTAAGCACCAAATGCGGTCAAAGCAAAGCAGCTAGAAAAGTAACTATAACATCATCATTATACTGGCAGAAGGCGACAAGTGAGAAAACCGACTGTTATGAATCCAGAAAGATACATTTTGAATCGCTGAATCTTCTTAAAAAACATCTTCAGCTATATTTTGTGTATTTTTACATAATTCGAACACAATATACATCAAGTCGATTCCTATTACAGTTATTTTTGACAAGAAAAAAACTATAAATAACTTAAAGCTTTTATGTTTATCGAATTTAATTTCATGATGTTTTTAGAACGATAAGTAATTGTTAAAGTGCATAAATAAAGATATGAAAATTTCATGATTATCGAAAATGACGATTTTCTCAAAACAAAGTTTTTTTGTTTTATCGCCTTTTACAAGTATACCAACGATATATAATATAATATGCGTGTAAAAAGACATTTGCATACATCAATTTGTAAGAGAGTATATTGAAATGCTAAATAGCTGGAAAAACTTTGTTTAACATACTGATAATTTGGAAGAAAATGCACGATACGGAATATCATTTTACTGATTTATTTTTTATAAAACCTAAATGAAAACTTTTTTATGAAGTATTTTTTGTTGTGTAATATAAAATTTTAACGGATTCTGACTGACTAAGTCGTAAATAAGATAACGTGATCACCTGTTACAGTTTTTTTTTATACAACAAAATTATCAAATTCAATTTTATAATAAAAATAATTTTTCAAAGTTACCGCAAAATTCACTGTTTTTTTTTTTTACATAAAAAATGGATATTAAGATGTATATTTTAGGCAATATTAACCATTAGAACTTAAAACGAGTAAGTATTTTTACAACAATCGACCATACTTGTAAAAATGAATGTTAGGCTCTTAATAGTTTTGACGACTGCTTTGGAATTGAGCGATATGTTTTGAAACATTTACCTAATAAGACAAATGAATACAAGTTCTAGTTTATCCTGAATCTTGTTCAAGCTTCAATTATGTCATTATTCTAATAATAAAAAGAAAATATATTATACAATGGAAACCAAAATGTTTCAATGACATATTTAAATACTCAGATACTTTCAAATCCATTAAGCCCATGCACCCTTAATAACCTCTCAGCCGTATTCAATTTAACATTGCATTAAATTTAATCTGTCGAATTACAAAACCAAGTAAATCCCATTTGCAAAGCTCCGATAGCGTTTTTAGCATGTTGGTTGCCGCGAGTACACTTAGCGTAAAGCCGCCAAGTGTTCATAAAATATTTAACCTTAAGTACAACGTGAATTTCAGCGGAAAAGCTTTCAAACAACATAGAAGAAATTTTGATACGTGAAAACTGAGCCGTATTCGTTATACCAGTAATGGCACATGTTATTACACATTTTAGTTTGAACTTTTCAATAAATTCCTTCAAAGCCGTTTCTAACCCGTAGCCCGTTTGATTTTTTTGGCGGCTCCCGAAAGCTTTTATTATTTTTATTATATAATTAGACTAAATAATGTTAATTCTTTAGAATGACCAATCATTTTACAAAGAAAAAATTCCCATTACCTTATTGGATTATAATATAATATAACATATTACATATAAATATTTCACACAAATATTTTTTTTTTGTGTAAGTGTACTTTTTTTTGCGGTCCGTCCCCATCATATTTTTTATGCGGTCCGCTTGAGAAAATAGGTTATGCATAGTTAGTTTGCTAACATCTAGCTAGCGAACATTATTGTTTTTTGTCTCTAGTTTTATTTTCATTTATAAGCCTTAATTTTCTGATTTTTTTACATTCTTTTTGAAATATTTTTTTAAAATACAATACCTCTAATTCTAGCCATGACTAGTAGATGACATCGATATCATCGGCCGTTTAAATACTGATGTTTTCGAAGCCTTAGTGGCCTTACAACAAGTGGCAAGTGACGTTGGATTGAAAGTCAATATGAATATATATATACATACCCTTTGCTAGTCAAAAATCCGATACTAAAATGGAAAACCTCTCTTTCGATAAACGAATTATCGAAACGGTCGGTGAGTTCGTTTATCTTGGATCACTAGTTAATGATGAGAATAATTTAACAGGAGAAATTAATAAGGATTTTAAGTACCATGTAGTAACAGATGCTTTTATTGAACATATAAAAGTACAAAAGTTCGCCTCTACTAAACGCTCATAATACCTGTTCCGGTGTATGGTTCAGAGACCTGGACGCTTACCTCGAAACTCTCTGATTGACAGATCTCGTGAAAGATTTTTGGTGCTGGTGGCACGTCGATTGGTCAGTTCAAGAATCAATATAAATGATAAATAATATTATATTATATAAGCGACTCTCGATTATCACTGATAATGTATAAGTTGTACACTAGATCTGGGTAATATTTATGATAAGCTTGTTTGTTTTTTAGCAGTTTTTTAAATGTTTATTACCATTTATTTTACACTAAAACGTATTCAGGTATTATAATTAACATCACATTGGTAAGTATTAAAAAAAAAAAAATTATTATGCTTTTCAAATTAACATTATTTTCGCTGTCGGCAATATTTGTTTCACGTATGAATTTTAAATTATTATCAGAGTAGTTTAAAAAGTCTCTACTTACAAACTGAGATTGAAAATATTTTAATATTATTTTTTAATTTATTCATTTGTTTTCACCATAATTTTTCTCTCTAGTTCTATATATAATTTTGTGAAACGTTTTTCTATTCAGGATTGACGTTTGACATAAAAATCTTGACATGATCCAAGTAATTTATAATAAATATTGTAATTAAACAAGAAACATACACATCCAAAAATAAATTAAAAGAGACAGCAAGAATATGAAAGAAATAGATAGTTTAGAAAATTTTCTCATACGTGATCGAACATTTAATTATTTCACACGAACCTGATTTTGTCCAAATTAATGAGAAATGTCTAAAGCCATTCGCAAAAGTAAAATGTTTATTTGATTAAACTGGCAGAAGCTTTAAAACTCAGATACGAAAATCCGCCGTTTTAGTTATCTGTAGCCTCTTGAAAAATGTATTCCGAATTTCAATTTAGGAATTATAGTTATTGACAGAATATTTTTTTTATTGAAATATGCATACATGCATTAACATAAAATATAAAAAAATATCTTAATTAGTAACTACTAGGTAAAGGGTTTTTAAACGTGTGTCCACTGCAAAGTATTAAACAACGAAAAAACTCAATCATTTGATACACTTTTTTTCTATTTACTTTTGAAATTATACGTAAAATATACTACTAGATTTTTGTTTCTTGTTAATAATAACACTCTTCTCAGTTTTTGAAAGAGCTACGCTCCAATTCTAATGAATATTTTCAAAGTGAATGAAATATACTTTCTTTTTTAAATATGACAAAATGAAAACTTTTCCCACACCTCCGGAAATGCTTTCTCATACCACAAGGGGTGTGCAAACTCCTGGTTAAGAAATACTGCGTTTGAGAGTAAATATCCACCGGACAAAACGCAAATCTTACATACTATTCAATTATTGAATTCAAGCTCAGATACTAGAGCTCACATACCCGTTTACAAATTCGCTAAATTAAAATAATATTCAGACACACAAAACATAACCTAAGGATCATTTATTTATGTTATGTTTAATTACAGATGATACATTATGAATAATCTCTTGAGTTACTTGAAGATTGTGCCTATAATATAGATTTCGTGTGACCAATACCGTTTTATCCCGAAAATGTGAAAACTTATTCCTGTCTTAGATGGACCATGATTAAAAGTTAATATTTAAAGGAAAACTTGCTAAGGAACAGTAAATTAAAAGAATGGCCAATGTTAATTTACCCAAAAGCGCCAAGAAGTATTGCTAAAAATAACATGTTGGAGAATTAGTTTATTTTAATTTTTGAGTGAAATATTTTTTCGAACTCATTTTAGACCAGTCCCGTAACACGAAATGTTAGTAGAATCTAGGCATTGTATACGAAGTACAATCCAATCACATTATCAAAAAAGATAATAGAATCTGGTTATATATGCTTCCAAGAAATCACGAAAATGTTTTTAATGAAATCAAGTAAAAACGAAATAGTATATTGATCCCGAAAAATGCCACGTATTTGCATACATTTTTATTCACTTAAAACGAAAAGAATTTCATTTTTTTTGATGTAAAGAATAGAAAGCTTACACACCGCGCTATTTTTTTTACAAATTACAACCCACTTATTTTCTTACGATAAACAGTACAACAAATGCGCCGCTATACACACTCACTGTTTTAATTAATTAATTAATGTAGTTTTTTTTTGAAATCCCTACTTACAAATCGTGTACTACGACTGAAAGAACGTTAAAAGGTATCATAAAATACTTGAAAAAAAAGTATATTTTGTTTGCATGATTTCGAGTTAAACGTGTTTCTGTATAATTCGCACTTTTTCAAATTCTTGTTTTTCAGCCTGATTAATTTTTCTGTTCTACGTTTTATTAGTTAATTTGTTTTAAAATACTCCCATCATGAAATAGTCGCACCGAACAATTGCAGGGAAGTGCAGTGCATGCTCGTGACATGGCTATTTGGCGCAATTACTACGAAGGGGTAAACGTTATTTAAAATTCAACAATCAAACACACAAAGGTTGACGCCACTGGCTACAACTTCCCCCCGCTGTGTTGCTATGGCAAATTGTATCGTTATATTTATTTCGGGATATGGCTATCTAAGTGAGACGTCGATGTTTTAGATAAGAAATATGATATTTATCAATGTAAGATTGTTTTTAAATCATAATACGATGCTTTATTTTTTATAGTTTTTACTGTACATTTTTTTATCCATGTTCACTCCCAATATGGTCTCGTAATGGAGGTATCTCAAAAGAACTTTTCTACGAGAACTGTTTGTTACTCAGTCGCTCAACTTCTCATTTCCAAAGAGAGTAGTAGGGATATAAGGATAAGGCTAGGACAGGTTACTAACTAGTGGTTAACTAACCGCTTTCGCTACACTCAGTTTTTGAAGGATCGGAAAGGTGGGAAGGATTTTTTAGACATCACAAACACCCTTGCCTTCGAACATAAATCGATATATTGATAGAAAAAATGCTGTTCGTACTGGGACTCGAACCCGTGAAGTTCGGCACGGAAGCCCACAACGCTAACCGCTGCGCCATAGGAACCCACAACTAGGATATCCAATCCCGAGATCCCGTCCAATTATGTGAAATTCGTCCAATCCAGAAATCCCGGGATTAATACTGTAGCAATCCCGGGATGTCGCGTTGTTCATTTGGACAAATCTGCAAATTTCTGGGTTTTTAAAATTGACATAAAATTGTTTGAAAAATTCCTTGATTTCAAAATCGCCAATTAAAAATTGTCTTAATCCCGAATCCCAATTTATACACGATGTTAGCAATTTATGCAATTATCAGACATCACAAACACCCTTGTCTTCAAACAGAAATCGATATATTGATCGAAAAAATGCTATTCGTGAAATCCGGCATAGATATTTTGAATTGTTTGAATAAAAAGAAATGACTAAAACCAGCACACATTTTTCTACAGGTGAGTTAGGAACAAATTATACGTCATTATTTTTATACTGAGAAACATATCCTTGTTTATTTTATTTTCAATATTAGCAGACTGCGTGACATGGAGAGAGATTGTAAGATCAAAAGGATTTATCCTTTACTAGTTGAGAATCGTCTTAATTATAGGTACCGCGTACTTATATAAATATCTCTTTCAAGTAGATCACCGAAAGACCTATAATATAACCGGTGTTTCTCAACTTTTTTTCGACATGCGCCTTACATTTTTTACGAGGCATGTTAAGAAAGAGTTTTCATTTTGGGTTAGATTTCACAATAAATATATTATAGCATTTTTTATTAATGCCAGCGTATATATTATAAGCTTGAGTTTATCTTTAAATACTCATTATTATGTACTATAATAATCAAATTATTAGTTTTTTCACTCATACATATGAGCCTTACTACTACTAAAATGTTTTAAAAAATCCTGACGTCTTTACTTGATTTTTTGGTGGATTGGATATTTTTATTTTATGGAGATAACACTAATTTCAATGTGTATTAACTGAAGTTACCTCACTTAAACCTTACTTTACGACGTATAGAATATTACATACATCGTATTTGACTTTTTTTTTTCTAAAATACCACTTGGCTCTCTTCACCACTAATGGGCCTTTATTATGTAGGACGTTTCAATACTGTTTATTTGATCCACTAGTATCGCAGTATAATTTTTATATATGGGTGGGTTTATGGATTTTTGAAAAAAATATCAAACGGATTTTTTACCACAGTTTGTTCACTGTTTTGTAAAAAACACAATATTCTTTCCTAATACTTCCATTTTCATTTAAAAATACAAACATTTTAATATGAGTGAATTTAGTGTCACTTATTTTTTACTGTCAATTGCGAATTATTTTTTATTTCATTTTGTTTTGTATAAATAACACTGTAAAATTGTATTTTCCTAGCAGGCAATAATGCTCGTCATGAAGAAAACCGGTACTAATTTAAAATAAAAGTCGAAGTAGTACATACAAATGAATATTATGTTTTATAATACAAATACACAGTGATCATTCATAGAATAAGAATTTTAATTATCTCAATGAATATTCTGCATTCAAAAAATTACTAATAATATACAGAGCTTTGCATAAAAGATATTTGTTACATGTTTAGTATCAATAAAAAAACAGTTTTGAATTTGAAGCGAACCATAGATTGAGAGGAGTGGGTCATAAGTTTATCATAATATATATTAGAAATAACAATATATACGTAGTGCATTTCAAATTATAAAGCCGGCCTGTGGCATTTCAAATACAGATTTTAATTGAAATTTCACGAGCAGAATCTATCGTCTGATTTCAATAAGATCAAATATGTATGTATTTTAGTTTTTGACTACAAAACTCAGCTGATAAATTAAATTATTAAATGTATTAGGATTGAACACTCAACATAAAATCGCGTATAAATTGGGATTCGGGATGGAGAAAAATTTTAATTGGCGATTTTGAAATCATGGAATTTTTCAAACAATTTAAAAAACACAGAAATTTGCGGATTTGTCGAAATGAACAGCGCGACATCTTTTTTAAAGCTCTTACGTGTCTCATTTTCTCAATCTCGAAATCCCGAGATTTCGGGATCACAGAATTGGACGGGATCCCAAGATTAGATACCCTAGATGTCGGTTCCTATGGCGCAGCGGTTAGCGTTGTTGGCTTCCGTGCCGAATTTCACGGGATCGAGTCCCAGTATGAAGAGCATTTTTTCGATCGATTTCTGTACGAATGTTCGGGTGTTTTTGATGTCTAAATATTCCCTTCCACCTTTTCCGATCTTTTAATCACAGGGTGTATCGAGATTAGTTAACCACTAGTCCTGTCCTAGCCTTTTCCTTCCGTTCCTTTTCAGTGGATCTCGGCATGAGGGAAACCAATCCTGATCTTAATAAATAAATTTGGGAATAAGTACAAATTTATATTATATTTTTTGAATTTATATATTTATAATTTATTTATCAATATTAATTAATCTGTTAACACAGAATTACTTGTGAAATAAATTGATTTCTCAATGTGATATCGATAATAAATATAAAGCATCTGACACACACACACAACTTTGTTTTTTCTCTAAGGTAATATTTTTGATCTTTATCGTAAGGCAGCTGGTCAAATCAAACAGAGAAAAAGTTCGTGCATACATTTTTTTTCAATTAAAATACTTCCATTGAAATTACTTCTGACCATAGATTATCAATGGTGCTCATGAATTAAAAAGCATACTGACCAGTACTGAAAATATAATAGATCAATTGAAAAGAACTTTTAATGCAACGTTAGTTTCAATGTAACGCTGAGTAATTGAAAATTTTCTATGGAAATATTTTCAAATCAAAAACAAAAATCAATAGCTTGAAATTAATAATAAACGGGCGCTCATTAAATGTTTTTTCTCGTGATTTTAATGAAAGACTAACGTAAATATTTTTAATATACTTGTTTAATACCAGAGTTGAATGATTTGTATTCATGTTCGTAAATTTAATTTAAGAAGGGAAGAATCCGCCTAAAAATAGTATATTAACAAACTCTCGAGCATTGTTTTATTATTAAATTGTGTGGTAGTAAATCGGGAAGAGCATAGATTTCCTAAGATCCTAGGATCGGTATTACAGCGATTCCGGGATTGATTCTAGACTAGATTCTCTAATACAATTTCATAAATAGTTAATGTTATATAAATTTCTGTTTTAGTATTCTCATTTATATACATCGTGCATCCGAGATAAAAAAAAATACTTCGCCGTAGAAACACAATTAAAATATATTAATAAAAATGTCACGTATGGATTCTCACAATATTTACAATAATTATATTATTGCATTTTATTAACACATTCCGGATAAGGGTGAGTACAAGAAGGGTCTACAGCGATATCTCTAAGTAAGAGAATTTATTAAGTAAACTATTAATAAACAATTGTGTAATTGATAAAATCTAGCATGATAGGGTTCTAAAAACATCCTAGTTGAATTAAGAATTTTTTATTATTCTATTCAACTGACAGTTATTTGTAAAAAAATAACCGGAAGCTAGTGGCGTACTTAAGCAGTGACCTCTTAATATTTTTTGAATAGATTATTACATCTCAACCAAAACACCTTTTTTTGTTTTTTTTAGTAAACATTAAACAGAATGAAATACATTTATTAAAACATTAGTTTTATATTTTATTTTCAGCTTTTATTGTACATTCATAGCTAAATAAATGTTTAAATAGTAACGGTTAAATGAATAATTATTAAATTAATGATATATGTATCTATTACTAATGCAGACTATATTTATAAATACAAATCTTTCATTTTAATTAAGATGTAATTATTCATTGAAAAAAAATAAGAGGTCACTGCTTATGCACGCCACTAGCTTCATTTTCATTTTTTATGGATAACTATAATTTAATACAATAATATGGAATGCTTAGCTCAACTAGGATGTTTTGAAAATACTGGTAAGCTAGATTTTACCAATTACATGAATGTTTGTAAATAAGTCACAATTATAACTAACAATTATAGATGTCTCTGTAGACCATTGCACTCACCCTTAGTTTTGATAGAAGTTTCAAGTGACCTACCTTAAACACATTATCAACAATGTCTGAATGTAATAAAAATAAAACGAAATACATATCGTGTTGTTTAACGACATTATAAAGTAGCTGTACATAAATTTTGTTTCGTGTTATGGAATTTTTAATGAAATTGTTCAACAAGCGACAAGCACTATAGAGATCGTCTGTTTTCACACCTCTTCTAAGACGGCAAACTGCTTTTTAAAGGCATGACCTATCATACATTAAAGTATTACAAACGTTTAAGTGCACTTGAGGCGCGAATGGTTTGCTCCCCAGCATGATTCGTCAACATTTGTATCTTGAGTGCCACGTCGTATCAAACACTACATATCTAATACTTAAGTGTCTCTATTTATTTCTTACATCGATGTTATAAAACACAAATGAAATATATCCAAACAACGAGTTTTGAGAAAAAAAGCAATTGAATGTTTTACATAAGTGACAAAGTAAAACAAATTTAATTTAATTATTTTATTTTATAAATTGGTTATTCAATAAAATGTTCAAGATGTCGGTGCACATGGAAAATCCAGACAAAATTGACTGATGTTTACTAGCGCAATATTTACAAACTGGACATATAACGTCTGTGTTTTAAGCCATCGATATCATCATTAGAATTATAAGTGTTCTTCAATATCTGTCATTTTCACCTATACTACCCACTTGACCTAACCATTTTTCTTATATCATTAATTAAATCTGCTGACTACACACTTTTTATTCTCCGTCAAATAACACTTGATTATTAATTATTGATCCCACGATACTCTTTTGTGTGTGTCATCTAACGAATGATTTTTCGGGGGCTTTTTTTAAAAAAAAATATTTTCCAAAACATCAAACAGAAAATCTGTCTGTCTGACTATCACAAACACTTCTCCCAAAAAGAGAAACGTAATGACTTGACATTTGCACATGCTAGCCGATATTATTATTTTTTTCATACCCGCTCCCTAGTAGCATATGGGTTCCTCAAAAAATCTCTGTCTTTTGCAAATCTTTTTGCTTCATCTCATGTCGTTCTAGCGTCCTGTAGCTCCGCCGAGTACATCATGGCCATCAGTATCCTTCCACGACGACGGAATCCATCCGACTAGCAGAATTCAGGCTTTCACATATCTAAGTCAGGTATATCGTCGCTTCTTCACTTTGGTCGTAATTAACGGCTGTTTAGTCCGTTTCCTTTTCTCCGTGTTTCTGACAAAGTCAAACCACCGCACTCCCAGTATTTGGCCCAGGCATTTTTTTTCAACTAACAGGTCAACTGTAATATTTTCAGCATTCAACATTTCACGTTATTTAGACGAAACATATTTTATATGAATTAATTGTACGCCTCACGGTGATATTTTCATTTTTCTATTTTTCAATGTCAACTAACACAAAAACTACACCAAGATAAGCCGAGTAATATTTGGCAAGTATCTATAAAGTCAAAAGGGTGTAACTCACAATTTTTTCAAAGTAGATTCAATTACAAAGACGTAAGCTGTAAATGCCAAATAATTTTCTAAATTTAGCGTTTATGTTTTAGAAAAGTAGGGTCTATGAAAACTGCGACCAGAAAAAAGGACTCGTTTAAGTCTTCGTGCATTTCAAGGTTGTCATTATTTAATATTTTGACTTTGACCAAAAATTAAAAACGTTTGTTGTCCCTCTTGTAAAATTTGTCGTGTGTAGGTTACGTTCTTTTGTTTTTTTAAGTTGATATCATAGTAAAGGTTATTGTAGCTGACTGTTAAGATCTAGGCTAAGATTTTTTCAATTTTACTTCAAACCGGGTGTTTTGTAATCACAAAAAAAAAAAATTAAAAAAAAATCATCGATTTAAAGTAAATTTACGTTATCATATTATCGTCATAGAATTTTTGAGTTGATTCAAAATTGTATTATAAAATGACTTGTAAATAACAATTTATAACCATTAAGCCGCGATGGTTTTGAAGTCTTTATCTTTCTATATAATAAAAATATCTGTATCTAATCACTCATTCTTGAAAATAAGTTGAAATAATTTTATTGATTTGTCCAAATATTCAAAATTTAATGTTAGTTTTCTCGATATTTTGGAAGGTATTTAGAGCTACAAAAATATTATAAGGTAATGTTAGTTTGCTCGATATTTAGGTCTCAAAAAAATAATAATTTTCAAGAGATATTTATTAATAAAGAATTATCAGAAAAGGCTGATGATGACACTAAGTGTGGAATCTAAAAGTTTACGAGCAACTGCTAGTCAATTATAAGCCGGGAGAAAGCGTCCAGACATTTTCCTCGATAAAAACTGCAACAACAAAATAAACCCGACCTGGCTAACAACGTCGTGGAAGTAAAACGGTTAACATCATTTAAAACAAACGCTCCAGAGCATCCGCCATTTAAAAACTACAAACAACAAAGGTACTCTCAAAATATTATCTATTTTAGTCTACCTTCTAACAAAAGTTGTCGTTCAGATTGTGATACGACACTGATAAAGTTCATAATTATACGGTAACAAATAACAATTCATTAAATATTATTTGAAAACAAATTTCAAATATTGTCGATATATATTTTACTGTTATTAATGTAAAACTATTTTTATAATATATATATATATATATTCTCATCTAGAGAAATTTCTTGTACATTTCAATAAAAAAATGTGAGTCAAATTACCGTTCTTGAATTTTTCAGCGTGAGAGGATAAATCGCGGTTGGGTGCTGGGCATAGAAAAGGTTAAAGTTACCTGAGCTGAATTGAAAAAGAAAATACGTCACAAGCACACATTACCACGATCTTTAGTTTATTTTTAAATTTGATATTATCTTTTTATTAATTAAACCTCAACCAATCTGCTTGCGAAGGGTACAGTTTTTACATATATACCACACAAACTTACGTTGCTTATGGATTGCTATGAATCCAGTCATACGCTGACCGAATTTAGTGCAGTAAATATAAAATTTCAGTTTACTTTCAATAAAAATTACCGTCAAAAACTGTAGATTAAACATTATTATAATTCTTTATTTCTGTTAAAGACATACCAAACAGAGATAAAGTGAGGAATATACTGAATAAGTAAAGTATGTGTAAAGTTTTGAGATATGCCACGAGCTATTCCACTTACACACACGCTTACACCTGACGAAGACTTTCCGGCTGTTCTTGATCTCTCACAACAGACATTGACGTTTAATAACGGCTTCGTGTGTTGTTTTTCAGTGGTTTTCAAGGTTCGCCTAAAACTATTTTTGTATTTATATATTTTTTTCATCCTTCATCTTTTATGATTGTCATACTTCCGATATTTCGTCTTTCAAATTGAATCTACAAAATGTTTTGTTTATTATAGAATAAAAAGAGAAACACAAGTCAATACAACCAATTTCAATTCGCCATTAATTTAAAAAATATAATGAAGATAGTTCGTAATGGTATACAAATAGTAATACTTAATCAAAAAAGAAATTTCTTTGTTGAATTGACATAATATAAAAGAGAACAAAAAATATTATTAACATTCAAAATCAAATTGAAAAGTTATACACAAAGTTTGTTGCTGGAGAAAACCACCTCTCTGAGCAATGCGTTGATCAGTTTAACAACCTTTGCAAACTGGAGACTCATATAATCGACAGGAATCTGTGAAAATTTTCGGTCGTGGGTTTGGCTACGTCGATAAAAAATAGGAAAAATCAAGTTTACAGTCTTGAAGATGGCAAGGCTAATAATAACTAAGCCTCAAATCAAAAATGATCTTGATGTTTCTAAAGTTGAAAACTAAAATTTTATCGCTCAACTGCACGAACTCGAATTACGCGAATTCCAGAAATATTTGCGGCAGTTTTTCCAATTGCACGGACGCATTCCATTTTAGTTGCAGTTTGCTCGTGCGTGGCCGTACACACAGCCGGGCAGCTGCTTGTGTTGAATATATCACCCTCCAATAACGCGGTATTAACTTTCGCGTAATTGGAGGATAACTGTATTGTCATTCTTTAAACTTGCTAACTGAGACATGGCTGAGAAAATAAAAGTTTTGCCTATAACGTAATGACAATGATCAAAATAAATCAAAACCGGTCTTGATCCTAATAAATAATGTAGAATTAGTGCAATTTTGTTTTATTGTTTTAACAAAAAAAAATGGACTGTGTAATCTTTTAAAACTTTGTGGAAACAGCGTTTCGATAAGTTGACAAACAACACATCACGTACGTATATACGAAATTTCTATATAATATAGAGAATAATTGTATAAAACTGCAACTTATAGTGTGAAAGATCACTTTGTAGTCCGCACAGATTTTTTCCCCGACAATAATCCCGCTATGATATCATTTCATCACGAGAATTTATGTTCATTGAAGTTATAAACTATTGAGTGCGTCTCCACTCGTCTCATAAGCGAAAACATATTAACTTATACAGTATGAACTTACACCGCCGTGTGTTCTTGACGTTTAATAACTTGCATGAGGCTTATGGGCCCATTTCAAAAAGCACCAGTGTAGTACGTGTGTGGCATTTTAAGGGTTATTTTACTATCAATACACTTTAGTAACCCATAATTTTTCGTTTTGTTTCTTCAACCATTTTGTTAATATAACATTCAAAATTGTGTTGAAAAGTGACTGATCTTCTTCATTAGGTAAACACTGATTTACAATCCTTTCAAAAATGTGAACTAGAAGTGTATTGAGACAACAACAAAATATTTTTACTTCACTAGGAAACCAACATAATTTTATTATATCTACAAAAATTCGTTATATTTTTAATATTTTATACTAAAATTTAAATAAATGTTATCTAGTTGCATTGAAATATGTCTTAAATAATTTTCGACAATTTTCTAAAACATATTAATTGAATACTGTAAAATAAATCATTGATAATATGTCCCAGATAACGCGTGTTTTGAGGGAAATAATTTGACCTAATATACATTCAAATTCGTTATTTTAAGAACTTATATTGACTCAGTATAGATGGCATTACACATATTCATTAAATTATTGCTTATATTTCATTGAAATACCAAGTATTTGATTTTTTAAATTTCTTAGACACCCGTATCCGCTTGGGATCCAAACATGTTAACAACCACGGTGTTATAATGCAGTTACTGTCAAGATACGAACAGCATATTTTTATGGCATTTATTAGGAGAAATTTCACTATACCATACTCAAGAACAAGAACCACTCGTAATTCAATATATATTTCAAATTGATCCACAATGCAAGCGATCGACTATAAAAATTGATATTTATTTCGTTTTTAATACTACTAGGAGTTGTTTAACTAAATCTTGTGTATATTTCTAATTTCAGCACTTAATTATATATTTTTCTTAAGTTCAAATAGTTCTCCAACTACAGTTCTATCATGACATTCAATTTTTAAATATAAATTATTCAAATTCAAAACGTCGTTAGATAATCTTTTATAAATAAATGTTTGATATTGAGTATACTAGTTTGACTGATTTTTGCTTGATAATAATTTAACCGAGAAGTATTAATAAATTTATGTTTTACCTTACTATAAAATGGTATTGAGACGACACTGTCAAACACCATAGCGAACGTACGCCTTTATGAAAGAGAAAAAAGCTCCGCTTGTTACTTAAAGTAAGCTTTAAGTTTAAAGTGACTTTTCATTTAAGGCCTGCGTCATTCACTTGAGCTTTTTTATGTGACCCCAGTAGCGCTTTGACAACTGAATCTATTGCTTTTTTTAATTCAACGATTTTAATACTTCGAATAGGCTTTCAGATATATTGGATTCAGTTAAAATAGACACATAAATCTGCTTAATTTAGAAGAATCTAAACCACCTGCCAATTCGAAGATTTATTTTTGCGATCATTTCTCAATTAAATTTTCGTTGTAACTAATCTTTTCAGCCACTTTATAATGCAAATAGAAAAATCATACAATTTTAGATAATTGGTTTGTACTTAGTTTACACAACTTGTAAATAGTAAACTATCTAGTCTTGTTTTGTGATAAATTTATCTGTTTTTTGGAGTTTAGTTGAGTTATTTTACAATTTAAAAAAATCCATTTTTCGAATTCTGGGGTCATTTTTAATCAACCTGGTAATTTCAAAGATTGGTGGCAAATATTAAGACTTAGGAATTTTCCTATTTCACTAATTGGTAACAAATTGACAAAACCCCGTGTATTATTGATAATCATCAGACTTTTCGATATCATTGCTGATTTCGTTATCACCATATGTAATATCAAATATACAAACAGCTTAACTGTTTAAAACTCTTTATTAACACCAATTTTTTATAAAGAATGTTTTTTTGTGAATTAAATGAGAACTTATAACACATTGATTTTGTGTTTTGTAAATTCTTGATGAATAAAAGCTGTTATTGTAATCAATTAATTTTCTAGGAAATAACATATAACTGAGAAAAATGTATCATATTTTTTATTTATTTTAAGGGTTAATTGCAATTTTCAACAGGATTTTTTTCAAGTGAGTATAATAGTTGGTAAAGAGTTAAATGAGTACAAATGACATACAATGCAAATATTCACTCGGAAGCAGTTTTTAACTCGAACAAGTTTAGATATTATGCCTTTTATGTGAGTATGTTTATTATTATCTTTAAAATAATTGAGTGCGAAATCTCGGATCGTCATTTTTCTACTCAAAACAAGATTGATTGTTATTTTATACGACTGGCATAACACACAATAAAATCGCGATAAAGGCGAATAACGTGGTACAACTGAATCGAAATGAAACGACGGCACCTGACAAAAAACGCTTTCCGATTGACAGTATTTATACAATTTGCGATGTACGTTCATTTTTTTGGTGCATAAAAAGTAATTTGAATTTGATAGATTGCTTCAGCCTCTCTAGTGAACAGAAATAACTGTATGAACAATCTGTCACAAGCAACGTTTTTATCAATCAATCACAAGTGATTTTGGCTCTCGTATTGGGGAAACATAGAATAATAATGATGTTCGTATTTTATAATATTCACTTCAATAATCGTCACACACACAAACTACCAAGAATAAATGTAGTAACACAATGATGGAACTAAGAATAAAACAGATTATATGATAAATATTATCTAAGCAAAGTTTTAGTAATTATAAATAATGATATAAAAGTTGTGGAATACTACGTAAAAATAAAATAAAATTAATTAAAATAACACTGTTAACTCTCGCGGCTCGGAGACTAGAAAAATACTTCTCTGCCGATGGGGGTCTTTTGGGGACCCCAGTGGTTTCCTCATTATTGGCCTTATTCTAATGAATTTCAAAAAAATAAATAGTCTAAGGGCTTTAAAATATCTCTCTGCATCATTCCTCATACATTTTTTTATAAAAAATTGTGTTCTTTTAATAAATAATCATATTTTAAGTTGCGCGTAAAATATACCACATTTCAGTGCAAATGTTAATGTGCTACTGACGCGCTTTGCTTTGCGGCGTTCAGCCTAGTTATCTTACGAACGATCGCTGATAAGCGGGCGCTTATCTCTTATCTTATCGTATTTAAACTACAAAAGGTCCAAAAAACTATGATATAAGAATACTTTAATTATAAACATTGTATCACCCATATTAAAATAGATATTTAAGAAAATGTGGGTATTGGGGTCGCATTTCTTGAGCTAAGAACCGGAAAAGTTAACAGAATATCAAACGATTCAGATAATTAATTTGATGAATAAATAGTTGAACCGCTATCATTTTAAGTATTTTCTGAAGTCGTCGATGTTGTTATAGTCTTTCTGGTTGAAAAAATATACCATCAGTATAAAAATTTTAAACAACAAATAAGCTATCAAAATTTATTACAGTCTTCTACTACAGATTTAAAGAAAACGTTAGAATAACGAAATATGTTTAATAAACATGAAATCTTACAAACAAATTAATATCTGCTTAATTCTGTGAAACTATTGAAATCACAAAATATTTAAGCGACATTCGCTGTAATAAGAATGGAATTTTATTTTAATTTTGAGTTATAATTAATTTATTCAAACTTAAAAGACATTAATACAGCACACGTTGTCGTAATTGTACCGGCGTATAATCAAAATAGAGCCTTTTATGCCAGCCTTACAACACGATCCTCGGCTACTTAGTCATTTACTCAGGCGTCAGAGTAATGGTGCAAAGTGTCAAATTCCATCGTCCTAATTAGATATTCTAACGTTAGACGGACGAGGCAAAGTAGAGGTAGCCACATCAAAGTGAGCTTTCGTAGCAGTAGCGACCTCTACGATCGTCTACGATAACGGCAGACTGTTTTCTGTAGCATCTAAATCATACGACGAACAGAAAGTATTTCAGAACTATCAAGTGCTTATTACTAAAGTTTAATTCAAGATACGTTATCACAGTTACTTTGTCAAGCATAATTAAAACGGCCAAAGTTTATTTGGTTTGACTTAATTATATAATTTCTTTGAATTTATTATATTCAGTTTATTCTACAATGAATTTAAAGTTATGATATCGTTGTTTCGATACAAAGTTTCACTATTCGTCAAAAAACTTAATTTTACTCATTATACTTGAATACTGACTTAAACAGTTTGACAACCACAAAATAGTTTTTACATAAACATTTTTGTTCTTCTTTTTTTTACGCTGTGTTCAGTCCCAATGAAAAAAAAGTATTGAAATTAGGAGTATTATTGTAATGTATACAAAGATTGGGTTAAAAAATGGCTATTAGAAAGCTTATGGTTGTCTCAAATCTCTATTTTCAGGATCATGTTGTGGGGGGGGGGAGGGTTAAAACATCATATCGATGGCATTTTTTTATATCAAATTTATGGAGCTTCAAGTACCAAGACGCGCCAGTGTCTAGGTTCTTCCAGTCTACTTCATCGATAAAGATTTTGAAAAATTGTAAATTGCATCCCCTTACCATCGTTTGCAGACGGAAGGGCGCGATCACTACAGAGATAAGAAGTTCACGGGAACTCCATGTGCATTATTTTGCAAATCATATTCCATGTCTATATGTGGTTACTACCAAAAATGTCGAAAATGAGTTAAGAACGAATTTGGCTTTAAAATGTTACATTTTTATAAAATGTCAAAAATTTGTATCTCTCTGATTTGAAATAGAATTACCATTTTAAATTAGGTAGACAAAACATTTTGACATTGTATAAAATGTAACATTTCACAGCCAACTGTGATCTTAACTTGTTTTCGCCATTTTGGTAGTTACCACATATTGACACTAAGCCATCGATATACAGGTAGCCTCTGCAAGCGCGGATTCGTTATATCATGATCTTTTTTAAAATATATTTTTCTCGCGGTACTTTTCTGGTGGTTGCCTGCGTGTGCTATCTTTCTCGCTCGCTCACACATACACATGAACATGTAAAGCCAATGTTTATTTTCATAGATAAAGCGTCTACGCGAAATATGTTGACATCCGAAGCAATACCGTTAAACATTGTTAAAGCTTTCCCTAGTGGCATCCTCAATGACAAGCTGGTTCAGACATTCTCGAGAAAGCCTTGTATAAGCTGAAAGAAATATATCGCCAGGTAAATTTTTTTTCGGACATTCATGCCTAATAGAAAATTATCTTTATAATATGTAAAAATAAATACATCGATTAAAAATCCGATGTACGAAATATTTGGCATAACAATTTTGAAGTTGAAAGATCATACAAGATAAACTCAATGAAAACTTTTTGTTAGTCATTCGAGATCAAGTCAAGAAGAGTTAACTCACTCACGTTTTAGATCTCAAATTTTAATTGGAAAAAAATGAAATTTGATTTATCGGGAATTGAATCCAAATCAGGCTGGTCGGTAGAGAGCCAAGCTCTTTCCAACTAGACCACACCGGGTGATTTCCGGCCCACTCTCTTTTGGGGTCAATGAAACATTTAAAAAATACATTTTTAGTATGTTTATAACTTTGTATTGAAATCATATATTGCTATGACGTTCTTATACTCTCTTTTTTTCTATCCTAATAACGGGATGGAGAGCAATCTACTAGCTAACTGCTAGTTTTTTTTAACGCTGCCCATATTTTCTTGCCCTCTATTACGAGAAAATTTGAACGATGACTGTAAAACATTTAATCTTCTAATGTATTTCATGTAAACAAGATTATCGTAAGTATGTTATAACAGAAAAGTAAACAAATATAATTATTACTTACTTTAACTCTCGCGGCTTGGAGACTAGAAAAATACTTCTCTGCCGATGGGGGTCGTTTAGGGACCCCAGTGGTTTCCTCATTATTGGCCTTATTCTTATGAATTTAAAAAATATATATATTAAGGGCTTTAAAATATCTCTCTGCATCATTCCTCATACATTTTTTTAAAAAATCCGTGGTTTTTTAATAAATAATCATATTTTAAGTTGCGCGTAAAAAAGAAGTCATTCCAATACAAATATAAATTTGCAACTGACGCGTTCAGCGCAGTTATCTTACAAACGATCGCTGATAAGCGGGCGCTTATCTCGTTATCGCATCGTGTATTTATATAAACTACAAAAGGAAAAAATATATATATTATAAACATTGTATCACCCATATTAAAATAGATATTTAAGATAATGTGGGTATTGGGGTCGCATTTCTTGAGCTTAGAACCGGAAAAGTTAATGTAATAGGATTTCTCTAGTAGTCTAATAGATACATTTTAGTGTAAAAACATTTAAAATTACACATGATGTCTTATTCGAAGTTACTCGTTACCTGCAAAAATACTTACACAATCCAGCGTATAAAAGAGTAAATGTGACTGCTATGTTTTCTTACAAATGTGCACCTGCCGCGCTCACATTATATTAGTAAATTATTTTTCTAAAAAATGCTTTATTTGGTAAATAAACTAATTTTGATTATATTTAATCATAGTAATAAATTCTCTGAGTGTTCGACCAAAAATATAAATTGTATAGAGAGTATGTACTGTGTCTTATTTAATAAATTTAATGTTCTTCATACTTTGTATTGTCTCAATTTTTCAGTCTCTTTCTCACTCCAAAATATCGTTGGCGGAGAATCCTACAAAAAGCTTTAATACGTTTTGAAAGTGAATATAATAAAATTATTACTGGAGCCATTACTGGAGCGAAAAATGTCGCGTCGCATTTATTCTGATTCTCTTCGACTAATGGAGAGGGGAGCAAATTTGTAGACCGTCATAATCTGATGTCAATTACTAAAGTGCTTAAATTATTTTAGTTTCATTAATTTTGCCATTATTTTAACAAAATAAATTAACAACTTTTCAAGGTATGTCACTATAAAATACAACAAAACAATGTTTATTAGTTTTATCGAGCATGTATTTAGTTATTTGGCTGATAAATTCATTCAGCACGAAACATGCGATAATATTATATGAAATAAGCACAAATGAGACAAGAAGCAAAGAAAATATAATTCAATAGCCGCAGGTTTACAGCTGTTAATTATTAAAATAGCATTTGAATAGTTTTTATGAAACAAAACATAGTATTTTTAGCTCTATGTTAGCTGTATGTTTCCATCCCATTTTATCTACCTGGAAATATGACGAAGATAGAACAATAAACTAACAAGTATGTTGTTATTTTGTTATTTTAGTTGAAAAGAAAGCTTTAGCAAACTATCTGATTGTGATTAAAACGTAACGTTATTATTACAAACGCACTGCTTTTAAGACCCTATAATAACTTAAAAAATCAATTTATTTGTAATAAATCTTCATTAAAATTATAAACTCATTTTGATGAGGTTATACTAGTAAATTTAATAAGGCTTTCATAATTGGATCCAAATTAATATTAGATTAGAAGGTTTCTTTTATTGTTAATGGATCTATGAATTCTCACAAGCCTGTCATAAAACGACGTAATAAAGATTAAGTGTCGTAACGACTTATGGGTGCCTATAGTAGAAATGAATTAAGTGTTCAATTCAGATGATCCACGAATTTGCAATTTTCTCAGAGAAAGTGGACGCAATGAATATTACGTTATAGTTGTTTGGACGTATATATATTTTCCTAGAATAACGAGTAAATGACATATTATATGCTTTTATTCTTACGACATACATATTATATAATCGATACAAAGTATGATTGTGTAGGGTAACTATATCGAATTTTTGTCTATAATGATTTTTTAAAAGAATATTTGCATAAATATGAATATTTTTTTGACAGGTTATTCAAAATGACTGACCAAAATTTTCTCTTTGGTGACAAAACAGAAAAAATACCTGGCTTGGTTGAAATAAACATTTAATGATTTTTTTCTTATAACATGACATTTTTTAAAAATTTCCCTTTCTAAATATGACATATTATTCCTTGTAAATTAATTACTAAAATGGAGCATTTCGTAGTATTTATGATACATTGTTAAATTTAATGAAACTATCAGTGGAAAGTAATATGGTGACATTAGGTCATTGACAGACAAAATATGACCGTATTATATCTTCACTAAACTGCCAGAAAACGCTAAGTCAATATTGGGTGTATTGAGTTATGAATGCAGTTCGATAGATTTAAACACGCTAGTCTCAAAAAACAAACTGACCCATATTACATGTATTTGCTTCGGTATTTTAAAAAGTAATACAATTGGCAGAAACTTATATGTAACTTAACGCTTTTTAGGTGTACAGATTTCGTATTTCTTCAGCTACCCAAAGACAATACGACGACTTAACGTTTTTGAGCTCTAAATAAATTATCAATTATTGTGTTTTTATTTATCTTATTGTATACCGCCTCGCTACATTTCAGTTCGTTTCATGATATTTAAGATAGTAAATTATCTCAAAGCAAAGTTTTTTTGACTTAACGTTTTCTGGCAGAATATTGACAATATTATGTAACGAGTCAGAAATCACATAAAACACAAATATAGCTATCAATATATTGTTTTTTTTTCATATAAATACCACCAATCAACAAATAGTGTTGTTTTATTTATCGTAAAAACAGCCAAATACCACAATCACGGCTTCGTTATCGGTTTTTACAATAAAAAAAAGTATTTACGTACCTTCATTGTTAATATTTTTTGCTTATAATATAGAAGATGGTGTAAGTAAGTTTCTTCAGCTTATTTGAGTGTTTTTACTTAATTCCTTTATAAGGAAATATTTATTAAATTTATTTAAATATTTTAATACAAAATACATAACTTCCTTCCAATAAAATTATTGAGTAATATGAAAACGGTGAGTCGACTTTAGAAGTATTTTTAGTTTACTTCTACTTCTACTTAATTTAAATTTATTTTTAAAAAAAATGTGATAGACTGCAATTGCTTTGGCGCGAACAAGCGACAAATTTGCAGAGGACTTATTTCGTATAGGTAGGTTGGGTAGGAAAAAGCATTTAGAGTCCATTAGTATGTTTGAGGGTGTAAACAGGGTGAGGGTGCAAGGTGGACTAGGAAAGTGACAAGGAGAAAGGCGTTAATAAATATTGCACTTTCTCAGCACTACACTTTATGCACCTAGATATAATTTTATACTTGTTGATTCAATTTACGCGCTGAAAATCTTTCGAAGCATTGAGTTCAATGAAGGTTTTTCAGATATTTTGTTTTACATTATGTTTTTGATTATAGTTTTAAAAATATGTCTTTTTTACTAGTGAAATCAATTAATAAAAAAAACGGAAACTTGTTGTTCAAATAATCAGGAGACTTTTTATTGACGATAAGTCTTAATAATATCAGTAAACATGTTTTAAAATTTTTTAATCCATATTTTTAATATTTAATATTTATCTCCTAAATATTGATTCTTATGTAGAAATGTGAAAAAAAAGATGTTGTATTGAAACTGTGGTGAGGTGAAAAGGGAGGAATCACAATTCGGAAGTTTGAGGTCACAAAAGTGAAATAATTATACAAAACAATGTTTTTTTGAGAAAAACACAGAACAGTTATTGTCGAAGTAGTTTTGCATTAACAACGGAAAAAAATACCGTTGAGTGATCAAAGGTTTGCCTTTGTAATAATATTTTGAAAAATAGAGTATCTACATATATATAATACTCAATAAAATAAATATTAGAAGATACAGTAGACAATAAATAAATACATTCAGGCCTAACAATTTTTTTCGAATGAAACACTGTCAGATAATAAAATTATTGATTTTACGATTATTATTAATGTCTCAAAATGGTAAATATGCTTTACTCTGTGTCTGTAATGACATCATAATTTAAGTGTTTAGTTCATATCAATGTGTGATTGCAAATAAATTTCTAATTATTTGTGTTGTTTTGAATACTTTAGTATTTTTTCACAGAGAAAAATAAGAGACAACCGATAAACCATATATATCCTAAAAATATAAATATAATATAGTATCTATTTTCATTTCTGCAATGAAGTATTATTTCTGTCAGATAGTTCTGACGATGGCGAAAGCCGAAATAGCTATCAACATATAACATATAAATAACTGTAGAACTGAAATACCTTGATATTTTTACCCTATTATTATTATTTCAATATTTTTTAGGATACTCTTGTATTAATCATTTATCAACATATTCGAATATTTAAGTATGATAACCCAAAGTAAGAATATTTTTTCAATACAAATATACCAGTAAAACAGCATTATTCGAATTCATAAAATATCACCTGTTTTTTGTAGTTTTATTTTTCTGTGTCACGTTTATCTTATTTAAAAACGTTTATTTCTAAAAAATGTTAAAGGATAGTAAATATTTACTGTCATTATTATTTATTTAAATTTAGCCATAACAATTTACGAATTGGTACATATTTAAATAACTTAAATCATTTCTCTACAAATTGCAAATAATAATTTCTCCATCAAATATTCGTTTACTTAAAATCAATCGATTTATTTAGCATAATGATCTCTCGAGAAATATCATCTGCAAATATTGCCGAGAAAGAGGTGGTACGTTTTTATTGGAATTCCGAATTTAAATAATCCCTAAGTATACGTAGACAAAATAATACCCACTGACGCTGAAAATAATAATTTTTCGATCGCTCTACTGGAAAATAATAAAGTTATATCTGATATATTCATAAAAATCATAATTGCGCCAGAAACTTCAACATTTTTCAGTGTTTTTGGACCGTGAAGATTTATATGCGAAACTAATATAAATGCTTGAAGATTGAGTTATATTATAAATTTAATTTTAAATAAATATTTTCATCAGTCCTAAAGAAATTTCACGTCTCACGATGCTTCTTAGTGAATTAAAAAAAAATATTATTAAAAGGAAAAAAACGTAGTTTTAATAAAATAATTGGATTCATGAATTTGATATATTTTGAGCTTTAATAAAAAAGAAATAAAACATATTATCAAATCATTTTCAACTAGGTTAAATTATCTACTGAAGCAAATTCTAATTGATTGTAAGAATATATTGATTGATAGCCTCATATCTTACATGAAGAACCCTTATCTCGAGAATTGAAATAGGCTTTCTATTTATTTAATTCCGACCGTCAAACGACTCTAAAGTTTGTACAATATTTTTTTCTATCGTTCGTTTTATATAAATAAATGAAAATACGGTTTTTATTTTTAAAAAATTTAATATTTATTTCCATTTTCTTTAGATAAGTTGGCCCGATTCTTGACTCGACCAAATGATATTTTTCCCCATTGGTAGTAGAGTTTTCACATGCCTGCTTTAAATTATTTGAAAGAAATTATAAAAAAATTAAATAAGGCGTTGTCATAAAATAAATTAGAGGCGTATTTTTCGTGTACAATATATTACCAGCATAGACAATTACTACCCTTTTATTAATGTTAATATATTATAACTGTATTTTTCTATCTGTATTACCGATAAATACCTTGTCAACTACATATCGACTGTGGAAAGGAGAAAGGACGTAACCCACAGTTTTATCAAAACAGGTTTTTTTTTCGATAATCAAAATGTATCAAACTTGATACACGTTCTATCAAAAGGATGCAAGCTGCAAATGTCGAATTAGTATCTAAATTTAGCTTTTAAGTTTGAAAAAGGTGACCTTGTAAAAAAATAGAACCGAGGAAAAGACTGAAATAAAGGTTTTTTCTAGACAATTTATTTGATTAATATTAGATTGTGTCAATTTAACACCAGTTTAGAAGTCTCCGTGCACTTCAAGGTTGTGTATGCTTCATAATTTGCATATGGCCCAAAATCATCAAAACACGTTTTTTGCGCCTTCTGTAAAATTTGATATGTGTGGGTTACGTCCTTTTTCCTTTCCACAGTCGATATGTATGTACATGATTTTTATAAAATGATGTAATCTAAATGTTCTCAAACGCTATTTTTGTAAATTATTCAAAAATAATATTTGATATATTTTATAATTTCGACTGAAGGTGCTTGATGGAAATTTAACTTTAGATTATGAATATTTTTTTCATAATGTACGTTTTCAGTATAATTTTATATGCTATTCAGTGCGCAAACGCACTCAAACTGACCGTTCGAGTGCATTCACGCAATGAATAGCACCGGAAGATGCCGAGAGGCGAAACCCGGGTCGTGTTCGGCCAAAATTATAATGGAAACGTACATTATGAAAAAAATATTAATAATCTTATTATATTTGACTCCATAATTGTGCCATAATTTGAAGTAATGTTGTAATTATATATGGTGCATTACAGCAAACTTGAAAATACTTAAAATCGATTAAAAATAACTTATTGCGAATCAAATAAAATCACTTTACATTAATTATATTAACACAGAGAGAAACGAAATCACAAACATCCATAAATTCTTTAATTGCAAATCAAGTGTTAAGTTGAAAAAATCTAAATTTTATATTATTTACGTGACTGGAATTTACAAAGTCAAAATCTTGATTTGAAGTTAGAGCAATATGAGTCGTTGAGCTATGGAATACTTTTTTTAAATCATTATTGTAAATGATATTAAAATCTTAACTTGAAGCCAATGATTTAAATTCGTATGTTACAAAGTGAAAATTTAGTTAGTTGAAGTGTGGTAGCAGAACAACCTCGTGTAGATCAATTAAATGCCAGACAGATTCATTATGCAGCCTTTCAAAATGTGAACAAGGCATAACATATCAATAATCGACATCTCCAGAAATAAGTGTGAAGTATTTAATTTTGTTCCTTTCATCTATAGCAAAGACTTTTAATAATTCTTTTCTATATGCATTGAAAAGTAATTTAAAACACAAAAAGCTTTTATCGGTGGATTGTGTCTATGGATAGATTGATATAATGCATAATCCCATCTCCATTCGCACTTTTATAGGTTATTCTTGGGTGCGTTTTAAGACGTTTTTAGTGAGTTTACAGTGAAGGCCTCCCTCTTCCCCATCCTTTATCCGCAAGAAAATGGGAAAATCACGACATCTTATCTCCCCCACGCTCATCCCTTAAGATTTCATAAATTCTTCAAGCCCTCAAATACTCCGATAAAGACACCTATCGGAGTGTACACCTCACCAAATAGATTGTCAGAATTCAATAATAGATTTAGAATGATTATATAACTGCTACAAAGTTATTTTTAATTATTGTATTATGTGTTAGTATTCTCACACATAATAATTTTCAGTTTTCATGTGGGATCGTTATTATTAAAATTGGAGAACAGATTTCAACTAACTACATCTTTACTTTTTCTATTATTACCTTTTCTAAAAAGAAAAGTGAAGCGATTGACTTACCATCAGTTCTCATTGAAACGTTTTCTGCTATCAAGTTTTGGCAGCAAGCTTCGTTAAATACATAATATTAGTGACATTTCGTTTTTAGGTAATATAATAAATACATAAAACATATCATTGTCTGTCCTTCTAATTTTACGCAATTTTTTTGAAACGCCATTTTTAAAAACAAGGATTGGTTGTGACATCAATTAATAGACATGATTGATTTATGAAAATGAAAAAAATCGCTTTTCACTCATGTATCCGAAATAGGGCTTGCAATACCAGTTTACCGGTAAATCATCCAAAACGCACCATCGATAATTACCGGTAAATTGGAAAATTTATCGGTAATTGCTAAAAAATATTTTACCGCGAATCAAGGATAAATACAATCATATTACAACGAAAATTTATTCTAGATATCCATAATAAATTAAGAGATTCGTTTTTTGACTTTGGCAACATTAAAACACAGATTTTTAGTGGTCATACTGGTGTCAACTGTCATCACCATCGCAGTGACCGCTCGAACTCTGCAGCTGATCCTACATACTTGTTTTAGGACTCGGGACGAAGTATATTTTAAAAGCATACGTATTTTGATACATATTCTTTTTCTTGCATATATTGCATTCTTGTTTATTTACAAAAGGCAAATTTGTAAATATTGATATTATATAACAAATATTTTTTAAATAAACATTTTGTTTTGTATAGTAATGGATAAAACATAAGTAAAGCAATATTTTAATTGAGTAAAAGCTGGCCAATCCGAAGAATGTAAAAAATGTGAAAAAATAATAAAGAGTGCATGAGGAAAATCAAAGTATACAATATAATTAACTATGACTTTGAAAGTATCATAATAATATTATTTCTGAACAAAAATAAAGAGATAAAGATGAAATAGAAATAGTCCAACATTAGCATTGGAGTAAAAGCTCCAGTTAGCAATAAATAACAAAAATATAAAAATTATATACTTATATGACATTATTTACCTGAAACGTATTTAAAATGATTAAGGTTTCAATATAGGGTACCGTTTTTAGTAAAAGTACGTGGCATACTAATCTATATAGATCTATTTTTTTCATTTGCCGGTAAATAACCGGTAAACCGGTAATGGGTAAAATTATTTACCGCTTACCGGTAATTGCAATTTGACGGTGAATTGCAAGCTTTAATCTATATATTCTTTTAAAACTAATTAAGCAAAATAAATAGTCGAAAACTGAAACATGACAGAAATAATCGAATGAATAATTCCGTGTAAAATTGTAATATTCAACTAAATCGAATTTTATAATTGATGATTTACTATTGCAGAATACTCGCGAGGGCTTCGGAGCTTTCGCGAAACCGTATATTATAAGTATACAATATTCCTTCTGCCAATACACCGTAAGCCTATGCACTGATGGTGCCTTGTTTTCAATTTCATGGGATTTACAAACGCCCCTACACCTCATTCTTTCTGAACGCTCCCCTTCCTATACAACTTCCATCTCTTGACGTAACCTATAGTCGACACGAAAGAAGAAACGACCAGATCAAAGCGAAACTAGAAACTATCATTAATAAATCCCATATGCTAAATTCTACTCACTTCCTTACCGTGTTTGGATTTATGGTCGTTCCGTTTGCAAAGGAAGAAATACGAATATGTGCTATATGCCATATTATATTATGTTACATTATTTCTTATAGAAATAACTTTAGTGAACTGGTAATAATAATTAATCATCATTATAGACTAGTTAGGTGTAGTGTTTTGAAGTAGATTTTATAAATATAGACTATATCTTTGTATTGTTATTCTTTCTTATATAACTTGTACAACACTCAAATTTCGATTCGTTTTTAATTCAATCCTGCCAAATATTGTTTCGTTTGTGATTGTAATACAATTAACTAAATATTCATAACATTTTTTTTAAATTCATAAGTAGTGATGAGATGAATATTTATCTCACTGATATTCAACTATTTTTTGTGTCAATGGTGAATCAAATATAATAAGACAAAATATTAAATAAAGTTAGTAAACTATAAATGTAATTTATAACCAATGTATTATATTAATCTTCAGAAGAAGTGAGGACAGCATAGTACGAATATGTTGACTTCATTATCTAAAACAAAAAACAAAAAAACAAAAAATTGAGTAGTAAAATCGAGCTATGAGAAAATCGCAAAAAATCATAGGAGTAATATTTCTTGATCATTAAAGTTATAAAATTTATTATTTAAAAAAAGACTTTTTAAAATTAATTAAACAGATTGCTGATTGGTTCAATAAAACTTTCATTTTAAAATGTGAGCTCGACACCAATGGTGATTTTTGGCATTGGTTTTAACATTTAAAGTATTTTTATATACATGTATTGATGCATTTAGAGTCATTTGGCACACTTGACTCAGAAATGACAAAAATGAAAAATGTGAGTTTTGATTCCTATATTGATTCAAATATGACCGTTTGTTGTGATAACGTCTTTTATAGCAGTGAAAATGTATAAGAAAAATTGCGTTAATTTTTATCATCATTTGGTCTAATTTATATATTTAATAAGATGCTGATTTTTTATATTTTGATAAAAATGATGTTCCTTACCGTCGTAAAACATTCAAGAGTCAAATCTACAAACAGGGCTGACATAGTTATTGGCTTTTGCGCTTTCATGAGCATTAGTTGTAAATCTTTTCTTTGAGACGGGTGCAAAAGATACCACGGACTTTTACCAATTGCTTCGCATATTCCCAAGCTCTGAAAAAAATAATAACAATTTAATTTTTTTATTGTCGAGAAATTTTATTCTTATTTCACTAGTTAGGAAGAAAAACTTTCTTTCAAAGATTTTTAGCAAATTTTGAACAGTATATCGACTTGTAAGAAATTCTTTTATATTTGTAGAAGGAGTCATATTTATATGTTTATCATCAGAGTTAAACGAAATTTCACGTACTTTCAGCTTACGCGCACCTGCGATTTGGTGTAAACTTTTAACCCCTTAATCTGGATTTATTTTCAACAGTATTTGTTTAAGTAAATATTTCCTTAGCTAATTGAAAGTCATTAAAATCAAATAATTACTAAAATTAATCTTTGCAAGATTAATTTTAGCCGAAAAGCGAAACCCGGGTCGTTAGTGACAAAACAAGTGTGAATGTAGAATAGAAAATTTACATAAAATCGTCATTACCTATTCGTTTAAAGCTGTTTATTGCTACCAAAAAACAATGCTAAAACACACATTATAACGTTTTATACTATCATACATACATCAATGATAAGCTTCGTCTATATTTACTGTAATGAGCCAATAATGAATAGAGTCGGCTGTATTATGAGACTTCCGCGTAGATTCATTTTTCATAAAATGGTCACTAATCAATTCCGCTTGACCGTTTTCAATCTGTACGCCACCAATCAAAAGCTGACTCATAAAAAGCGCTCATTAAAAACTACCACACTAATTATTCTGGAACGATCTCATGTGGCGAGGGCCGGAATCAAATATTTACGCCCACTATAATAAGTTGATTTTTCAATTGATTTAAGGTTTTATGTTCGATTAGGTAACTACTATATAGTCTTGTCCGAGCTATATTTGTCTACCTCTACTCTCTTCAAAGAAACAGAAACTGAGCAACTGATCAAGCAACTATTTTTGTAGAAAAAATTCCATTAGAAGCAGACATAGGGAAAAAAACAGAAAGCACGTTTTGTTAAAATTGTGATAATAGTATGAGTTTTTGAGGAATAAGCATAATTAACATGAACATAATTACAATTGTCAATTATTATTGCATGATTTCAATAGTGTTTGGTTTAGTTGTATGACAGTAACACAGCCCTTAAATAAAAAAAATTGAAATTGTAGAACCAATATTTTCAAATTATGTAATGATACGTTAACAAGATATTAAAAGTGTATTGATTTAATTGAAGAACTGAGAAGTGGTTATAACGTATCCAAATTTATTCATGATTTCAAAATACATAGTTATAATAAAAAATAATGAAGATCTCTTGTCTACTGTCAGATTGTTAAAATAATGATAGGCTTCGATTGAAAGTGAAAAAGAAATTAACAATTAATGCGTTTTTTTTGTTTCAAAATAACAGAGATCTCCAATGACACATTGTTCTAGTAAATTAACCAATGCGAATTCAAAAATACCAATATTATTAAAATGAGATAAGGTTTGCAACCATATTTTTTTTTAGCTTATTCAATCTCAAAACACGAAACCAACTGCCCAGTGAATGATTTATCCTTGAATTTTTTTAATTTTGTAACAATTAATTTATTTTTATTTCAGTTGAAATAATTATAGCAGCATTTTTCATTATAACAAAAACACACAAAGGTTTATCCAACAATACAAAGTAATACCTCTCCATTGCTAAATTTTATATTTTAATTTTTCTTTATTATTATGTAACAAATTATTTCCATTGTAATTTACCGAGGAACGTAATTTTTTAAATTTATTTATATATAATATATATGTTTGAAAAGTAAAATAATCTATTAAATTTAAATATTGAAAAATATCCTGCCACGTCACTTTTTTGCGAAAAATTATTTAATTATATATATATTTACTATTTTCAACCACAAAAATGTTCATGTTTGATTAAAATTTAATTTACTCGCAAATGAAACATAATTATTAGCATTGATGCAATTACAGGAAAATAATTCGAAACACATCGTATTGTAATAAAGCTTCGATTAAATACAAACGATCGCTTTTTATGACAGCTATTTAATCCGGCCCTGTCTCAAACGTAATAAGTACGAATACGTGCTTATATTAAAACAACACCTGCTTGCTTCCACTGCCTGCGAAAGTGACGTCACATTTCTATATCCCGTGTAAATTAACAATCAAAGCCTCCCTCTCTAATTAGTGGCGTTACGGCGTGCCACTAACAAAGCCGCAGAATTGCTGGATCCGTTGATTAAATCATTAGTGCCGACTCAATTTAAGGCTTCGACGGATCAATCGGGTGGTGTACTTGCAATTCTAAGCGCGAAGGAGGCTCCAGACAAAAGTGGACGCGATCGTTTTCACACCACGAACAACCGCTAGGCTTAAAGATATTAGATCCTACTTCGTATTTTAAAAAAACATTCGCTTTTAAATAAATATATTCAGTGAATTTGTTTTTGTACTTTTAGTAATTTTCTAATAGTTGTAAGATGACCAGTTTATAATAAATATTTAAATGAAAATGCCCAAATTGAAAAGTTGTGCGATTAATTCAACACAATTGTATTATTTTTTATAGAAATGTAATACTACAAAATAAATGAAACATATGTTATAATTACTATTGAATCGATTTCATACTGATTGACTGAAAACATCATATGTTGAATAAGACCATTCAACATATGATATTTTCTTAAATCATCAACGAATACAATTTTACACGGTCCGTTCAATTGTATTCCCAGTACAGCTATTAACTCTTACTTTTTCTTTTAGTAGATCTCCATACCAGCAATATACAAATATTTGAAGAGTACAGCATCCTATATATAAGTAGATTGCAATCAGTGTTTCATTGGTACCCTAGAAGCAAAAAAAATATCATATAATTGTTATTAGGGAAACTACGCTACAATGTTTGTGATAGTTACATATGTATATTAATGTGGATAATTAGTTTACTAATACAATACTCTTCAAACATAAAAATTGCTATAATTCACCAGGTCAATAAAAAAAATGGAAGGATTTCAATTGATTTTGATTTTTTTCTTATACCCTTAAAAAAAATTAAAAATTACTTCAGTTATTTGATAAAGCGAAACACAGCCCACCAGTGTGCTAAAAACAATCTCAGCAAGACAATCACTTTTGTATATAACAGCCATATTGTCAGCAAACCTGGAAATTAAACAAATTAAACACATATTTTCTTATATTTCAGACTTTAATTTCAAAACACACTTATTCCAATAATAAACCTTGTTGGATATTTATAAAAAAACATTTGACAAACCAAATATTAATTATTGCTTAAATTACATACGACAAAACTCTCCTAAATGTTATATTCATTTTGTTTGCTAGTCTGCTAAACTAAGTTGAATGAAATAATATATAGTACAATAAAAATTGATAATTTAGTTATTCCACAGGTTGTGTATCAAACATTTAGACAAACACTCTCAAGGGGGTGATTTATGGCATCCAAATTAACCAATCGGTTTTCGATTTTTTTTAAAATAAATATACCGGTTAACCGGTTTAAGCCGGAATTATTTTCAGAAAATAAATAATTATAGTACCACACAAAACAATAATTAAAAAAAAACATTATAGCGCATTTTGCTTCCTTAAATATTAATTAATTCATGATGGAAGTATGTTGAGTCCAATAAATTTATCTCAACGGAAGTTTTTTTAACGAGAACTGCTTGTTAATTAGTTGTTCAATCTTTTTTCGATGAAAATAGGAATATCATAATTGGGCGAGGAAAGAACTAAGGGTTGACAAATCGCTTTCGCTAAGCCCGTTATTTTAAGACTAAAAAGGAAGGGATTTTTTAAATAACAAAACACTCATCCCTTCGAATGGAAAATGCTTTCCGTAATGGCACTTGAATCTGTGAAATCCGTCACGGAAGTCAACGATGTTGACTACTGCTCCAAGGACCCGGCATAAATATTACGTTAGACGAAAATATGTTTTCAGTAAACCTCGGTTAACAGAGCAAAATAAACCGATTTTCGGGTTCTCTTAAATCAGGCAATAAACCGGTTAACCGGTTTCGGCTTAAACCGGTTTGAAGCCATATTTACGACTGTTGACTGAGTACAAAAACGTATGTCCTGTGAAAGAAGAGTCCATCATAATGTGTTAATTTGACGCACTGTTTTACCTATAAATCAAAATAAAATTTTATTTTTTAATATCGGGCGATCTAAATACATTTTATATTATATAAATATGTTTAATCGAATCCACGTACGAATATATATGTTGGTGCATCTGCAAACAGTCTCTCAAGTAGATTGAAGAATATTTAAATTCCAATAACTGATGGGCTGGTATAGCGTCTGATTGAAAATCAACTAAAATTAATTTGGTATTCAATTATCACAAAAGATCAGAAAGGGAATAATTATATCGGTGTGTGTTTTCAAGACAGAACACATACTCGATAGTAATTAAATATCAAACGAATATAATTGTAATTAAAATGCCTGTCAAATGTAAAGACGTTTTAAATTTCTGTAGGTGTATTACTTTGATTTCATTTTCAACTCATGAGTTTTAAATGTCTAGACAGGGCAATGGCGAAAGTGTGACCCGCAGTTTGCTCAGTGATCTGAAAATTGATTGTACAATACAAAACAATTTTAAGCGTAGTGACGTAAAATAATTGAAGATGTCATTTTTTAGACTGCAACTCAGCCGATCACAAAACTCTTAAAAAAAGAAAATTAAATACATTATTAGCACTGTTTTTGTAAATAAACATAAATGCACGTAAAGAATCTGTATGACATAAAATGAGTTGTTTCAGTATGTCTACAAGATTGAACACTTATGTCTACAAATTAGAGAACAATTGAGGTTATTATTTGCAAACACAGCTCGTTCCAGAATGGCTGAAAAATGAAATTCAAATTAAATTTTGGTAAACAATATACATTTAAATAGTATTTTTTGTAGTGGGAGAAATTTTTGGATATTACAAACACCCCTCCCTTCGAACATAAATCGATTGAACAAAATGTTGTTCGTGCTGGGACTCCGTCACTGCTTTGGATGTCGACATATTCTACGTAGACGTGGGTGAGTTCCGACGAATACTATTTTTTATGTATTAAAGTAGAGTTCGTCGGAGCTTACTCAGTTGACTTCTTTGCCATTTTTTTTTCTACTGATTTTAATATTAAATTGTACTATTTTTTTTCTCCATTGTAAAAGTTTTAAATTTATAATTTGTCAACCTTTTGCAATGTTAATTAAATAAATAATCATTGAGTGACAACCGCTCAAACGTTCTGGTCACAGAGTAACTCTATGGACCTGATATTGTTTTGTATGATATATATTTATGAGTATTGTGATATCCGTTACATTACATTCAAATGAACCGTAGATAATGACATGAAAAGAAATCAAAAGTTTTTAAGGCAACAAAAAAATGCGAATTTTTATTTAAAACATTAAAAATGCCAAGAAAAAGAGTGCTGGAACGCCGTTCCATCGCGTTTTATGGAGAAAAAGCACTAAATATGTGTACAGTGGAGCCCCCAATACACTACCTCGAATTACGCGCTGGCTTGAAATATTCGCCGCAAATCCCCCAATTGCACTGTCGCATTCCATTGTCGTTGCTATGAGACGGTCGTCGGCGGCGCATACAGTCAAATGTTGGCTAGCGATCGTGAATTCAACACGTGGCAGGCCATATACGTATAGCTGGGCGACTGTCTATGTGTTGAATTTTGACGCGCTTTGCATTTTATCACTTAGTAACAAAATATTTTGTCCATATTATTGTTTTTTGCAAAAGTAAAAAAAAACCAAATTCCTAATTTTGTATGAGATTCACACCCCCAACTACACTACCCTGAATTACACTGTCCGACTTTAGTGTAAATGGGGGTTTTACTGTATCCTGAAATATTTTTTATACCAAGCTCGATACTGTCAGATTCAGCCACAGTCCACTCTGGAACTAGGGTTTCGATATGGTTTCATAAACTTAATATCAAGCTCAAATAACGTCACTTACCATTGTCCCAGTCGATGCTTTCATCGTCGTCATTTTTTCCATAAAACTTATTCCCCCGGCCAATATTTTCCAATCTGAATGCCAAAATTTCTAAGTGACCGCATTGAATAAGCAGCGCGTAAATCAATACCGATTCGAAGCCGGGCATGAGATGCGTCACAATTACCATGGCCCATATTTGTAATATGAAGTTGATGGCGTAAGAAATGATATCATCACCTTCTATACCAAGCCCTCTCGCCGGCATAGGAAGAGCCCTGCTTTCATATTTAGGAAGCGTGCAGCAGATGAAGGTAATGGTCACTATAATCTGAATATATTGAAATCAAAATAAAACAAAAAATGTATTTATCGTGAGTGCCGTGAGTATAAATACACAATTAAATACAATGAACCCGTTTCGGCTAATTTTAAAGTTGATAGATGAAAAATAACAACAAAAAACCAACCCATCTTGGCTTAAAGCGTGTGAATACATATAAATTTCTTCCATTTTTACTGCACTTTATAAGATCATGAAACACGTTATGACTCCTTATCACTGTCAAATTGGTAGATCTTGGAGCCAGACTAGGATATCATTGTCCTGATTGGGACCTGATTCGCACAAGAAAAACTACATTTTATTGCATTTGTATTAATTACCTGTAGACGAACTCTAGTACAGTGTTCTTAAACGTTTTTACATCCACGGACCAGCGTCAACCAGATACACATATTTAGACACAGGCAGTTCTCGACTTACGGCTATTTGGACTAACAATGGAGTATAAATAAGAAACAAATATTTTTTTCTCCAGTTTCTTTCAAATCTAATATATAAAAATGAATGTTTGTTTGCTCGTACTCTATGGGCTACCAAACCGCTGATCCGATTGCAATAAAACTTTGACAATTTTTTTGCTTGCACTTCCGGGAAGGCTATAGACATATTAAAATTAACTTACAGTAGGTCTTATATATAAAAATCAATGTTTGTATGTCTACCGTTCATGCAATTCAACTGTCAACCGTCGACTGACGATCAAACAGCATTCAGACAATTCAAATTTAACGTTTGATTGTTTGAATTAAAAATAAAAAAAAATGGGATATTTCAAATCTGTCAAATCGTGTGGTCTACATTTTGAAATTCCGTTCGAATGTGTTCCGTGCATTAGGTGTGATTGTTTGTTCGTACTTTATACGTTGCCACACTGCTCATCCGATTGCTTGCACTTCCGGGAGAATTATAGGCATATTAAAATTAACTTACAGTAGGTCTTACATATAAAAATCAATGTTTGTATGTCTGCCATACCGTTCATGCAACTTGCGCGAAGTTTATAGGTGTAGAACATTTTTGTATACAATTAACGTATTGACATGCAACGGATTTTTTTATGGAACGTGACGCTGTTTACAAAGAGAATGAAAAAAGAAATATCCACGCATTTTATGTGATGGAGCTTCAACAGTCAATAAGTTTTACTGTGACAGTTATTGTTTCCGAAATAATCAAGTATTAGTTTACAATAATTACTGGAATAATGCATATTTACGAAGATGGTGCTAACAAAAACATTAATAAATGCTTAAAAAGAAAGGTGTTTTTTTTATACTCTAACTAAGGGAATAACTGTATTATTATGATTAAAATTCATCAACTTACCGACGCATAATAAAATATCCGTGTGACAATCCTTGCTTCTTGTAGCCTTTTTAACATGATCTTCCATTCTTTATCATTGCTAGACTTAGCAAAATTATATACAATTCGCATTTCGTTGACAAGATTTTGAAGCTCTTTTCGAAAGTAAGCGAGAATACCAATTTTTAGAAACAATACCAACCCTAGTAAGAGTGTTGTCAAGCATTCTGTAGTCTTTGATACATCTTCGAAGTTATTTTTAATGTAAAATACATCAGAAATTGATACGTATCCAATAAATACAACAGATAATGTCCCATAAAATGGATACATGGACGTGTAATAATCGTCATCTAAAAACCCGAATCCCAAAGCTCTCAGAAGCCACAAGTATAATTGCAAGTGATCGTCGAATGTCAGATGTTTTATGTTGAACAAGTTGAAGACTTGGCGAAAGTTTTCTTTGAATGCTGTAGCTGTTATTATTTTTGACATTTTAAATGTTAAATCTGTTAATTTTTAAACTTTTAACTGTATAAATAAGTTATTTTTTCTTCTTCTTCGTCAATTTCTTCTCAAAAGCACCTGAATAAAATACAAAAACACATAGCTTCTCTTAAACGGAAAACACTCTGCATTTGAAATGATTATAAGCATAATGATTATAGATGGAAAGCATGAAGAAAATTCACAATATCTTAAATACTTTATTTACACTGATTTTGTAGAAAAGACTCTAACTTTTGATAATTTAATAGTGGATTAAGCCAACTTATCATTGAAATCATTAACAGTGTAAATAATATTGTCGGCTTATCATTTATAGTATCAGTCATCAGAAAGTCTTCAAATGCGACTATTTTGTTGTGCCACCATGATAACTATCAAAGGATTAAAATCTATGCTCTACACCAGGCGTCGTGGTGCGGTCCGCGAGCCTTTTAGAACTAAAATTTTTGTCTACACATGTCATTACAGCGTAATGACATGTGCGGCCCGCATTAATCCCCACGTAGAATATTTGGCACTTTTACAACAAAAGGTTGCCGACCCTTGCTCTACACTCTACACATATACAATATAAGATACAGTTTTTTTTATTCTAATCCAAAAAATATAATTAGATAAAATGATATCGGATTCGATTTCTTAAAAAAATAAAAATCGTAAAAATAGCACCTAAATAATTCTTTAAATTATTTTTTTTCTTTACTATCTCTTGCTACCCAAAAAATATAGATCATCTAGTTGGGATAAAAAAAAGTATAATTTCGTTAAATAATGACAATTTTCATCGAGCTACTCAAACATCAACTCAAAAAATTAACGGACTTAATACATTTTTTCCGAACAACTCGGTCGTAGCTTTGTGGTAGTTCATTTGTAATATAAATTGAAATTTAATATCTTTGTTAATCCACCCTCGAACAGAATATCTCAACGTTTACAATAGATGTTTTTTTGAAATTCTTAAGCTTAAATTTGTAACCTGAAGAGGCTTCTTAAATAGATGAAACACGTGTCACGATTTATAATGTAACATACGGTGTAACAAAGTTTTCACATTTAATTTTATATTCCAGATTTAAAACAATTTATTATTATTAATTTAATCGAATATTGTCAAAAAAAACACATAAATATCACGTCTATTAAACAGATTAAACTCTGTTTGAATTTAAAATTATAATACAATCAATACATACATACATGAGTTAAAAACATTTTTTTACTCAAAATTTTTAGACAGACATAACTGTCCTATTTGTAAGACAGTAATTATGTATAACAAATGATGGAAAGGAATATAAAGTACCAATCCCACCAATAAATTAAATATACTAAAAATCCAACACGCAGGTTAAACATAGTTTCAGAGTAATATAGAATTATAAAACTATATTATAACGATTATGATTGAACTAACAAACAGTATATAGGTCAATGATAACTTCGTTTCCGATCGATTCCAAGATTATGTTACCAAAATTTAGGCCACGAATGGACTGGAATCGTGTGAAAGGGTGATTTTATACCTTTTGGATTTGATGAAATTAGAGGGAGGCATGCATTGCACAATATCATTATTTTCTTTCAGGCAATTTGTATAATATAACTATAAAATCATGGTTAAATTGCCCAGTGATTTAGCGAATCGTGAAATCAAATTATAGAGAATATTCTTTAAAGATTATATAGAGAAATCAAGTTTTCTACGCATTACGATGTATTTAGAAAAGCTTGCTGGGCATAACCTTTACTGGTACGACAGAGAGTAGAAAGTATTTATCAAAATGTCTAGTAGTCTTAACTGAATGGCTACCACAGACATATCGTAGAGATATCTCGTCAAATTTTTCGTGCTCAACACGCCAGAGACTATTTACCTCGTCGATAACTAATTAAATTAATAATTGCAAATTATAGCCGGCATGCTAGGTAAAAACGTAGTATTTTCTACAGCAACAAAACGGTTTAATTAATTGGCATATAAGTTAAAAAATTAACGAGTACCACTTTATAAAATATAGCAGGTATGATGACACAAGTTGGCGTAGTAGTAAACCGGGGGTATTCAACACGGGGTAACACATACTTGCTGGAATATTCTGAAATAAAAAAACCTCTATTTGTAAAAAAGAGAGGTTAAGTAACTTAGTATCAAACAGTTCTCGTTGAAACACTTATGTTAAGATTAATTCCATATGTACCCAAGAAAAAGAAAAGACGTTTTTTTTTAATTTAATCTTTAGAGGAGTATGGACGTACATGTATGTCGGAGCCATTTCTCTGTAAATAAGTATTGGAGTACTTTAAACTCAAGACAGGAGTGTCTGTCTATAAACATATATATGCTCTAAGTATGAATCACATATATACATTGGGAAAAAGTCACAAAATTGTCATGTTAAGAAAAGGCAGTAAATTAAAGTAAGGTCTGTATAGATCTATTCACTCCTCTAAGGGTTAACAATTTAGTATGTGAAAATCCATTCTAAAAATGAATGAAAAATTTCCCATATCCACGGATTTTTACTTTCTGTAATTAAAAAAATCTAGTTTTTTATACTATCATACATCTTTTTTAATTCTTTAAATAATCGTTCTAGATTCTTAAAATTTAATTCGGTTTTGTTAAATTTGTCACCAGATTCGAATATCTCCGTGAATACAGTTGTGAAATGAAAGATCTTAGGTACAAGTCCAATACAGGAAAATATTTTTCTGCTTCATTTAACAAAAGCATGAGAAAAAAGTGCTTATTTCTCATTTACACTACTTCGATGAAAACAATGATAATTTAGATGGTTTTAAAACCCGGCGCAAACGTGCTGTTTTCCAGAAGTATCAGATCACTACAATATTGTTTACTTTACAAAATAATGAATAATTCAAAAATACATTGTAACGTCGTAGAATTGTGGGCATTTTAAGTTTTTTAATGGTTTTAATAAGTATCTGCAGTGAAAAATATCTTTACTTAACCATCTTGGACAAGCTTTTTGGTCATACTATAATATTAATCTTACAAATTATACCAGAGAAAAGGCAATTTACAATAACAACCATAGAAGTGTTTTTGGTGGTGTGATTATCATCTGTAACAACATAGTTTTGCTGATTTTCTCTTCATTTAATTTCCGCACTGATTTTGTTTTAGGTGCACTTAGTGCTTAGCAAATATAATCACAAAAGATGCAATAGTTTAAAACAGGGCTGTGGAGTCGGGTAAAAAAAGGCGACATCAACTCAAAGAATTTTTTCAAAAATTTAATTTTAACTTGTATATTAAATTTGTATTTTATAGCATCAGATCATCTTAAATCAACCTAGCATGCAATGTCAACACTATGGACAATTGTCACTATATCATTAAATATTTTTTTTTTAATGGATCTGAGTGGTAAGATTTTTTTGACTTAAAAACCGGTTTAAAACCGGCCACGACCATACAATATTTACACATATAATTTTGTATTTTTATAAATAATACGATGTAGGATATATTTTCTATTCGTGAAAGCGTATGCGAATAAAACTGGGATATTTTCAACGCACATGAGAAAACAATAATTTAATGAAAAAACATTTAGAATGTCAGCTCAATGACTATTTTGCTATAAATGGAATTTCTCTCTTGTGATTAAATTATTGCCATCACGTTCGGCGCCGTAGCAAAGTTGTGAAAATCCTATCAGAGTACATCAATAGACACAGTTGGAATAGTGAATATCTATCAGTGTATACATAATGCAATAACCTCCCTATAATCTACTTGTTCAAATCAGAACTAACACGTTGAGTGGCGCTTATCCACCGTATGGCCTGAGCTCAATCATAACCCTGCAATTATGGATAAATTTTATACGAAAGTTCTCTGCATCATTCAAATTAAAGTCAAATTCGTTAACAAGAATACTTAAACTAAATGTCTTATAAAGCTGATCTTCATATTATACATAGGAGCTATCAAGTATGTTCGTTATCCATCAACAATGTATTGCTCAGTGCTATCTAGCGTGTAAAAATCATTAATAACAAATAAAGAAGCTGATTTGTGAACCATTTATTTATTATTAACAATAGATTTGTTGGAAACTGTGTGGTTTTGAATTGGATTCTCAGAATTTTTAACAGAATTAATATATAACGTACTCTACATTATTGGCAAAGAATACTGAGAATACCGGAATACTGAGGAAAGGGGTACATCACTTGAATAAATAAATGATTACGAGTGAAGGTGGGTTGGCAATTTTAAAGTAAATACACTTAAGAGGTTGCAGCCAATCCTCTTAAAATTAAACATAGTTGACATCGAGATAATTGAAACATAGATCGAAAATTTTCTTAATACAAAGTTCCATTGACGAATTCAACAATCAATTTTCTTCGGCATCTCTTTCCTATGTTTAATTTATTTGCTTTTTTGATCCTAGATTTCTACAGAGATCGAAAGTCATTCTGTTTTCCAGTGTGATTCATATCAAACTTGAATGCTACATTCAAAGTTACAGATGGTTAAACAAATATTCATGTTATAGTAAAATTAAATTATTTATACGCTTAATTTAAAACAAGATACGGTATCAATTTAATCTCGCCATAAAACGACAGCAAACTGAAAATCATACAAATGCTATATTATTACTTCGTATATTTGAAAGTTTTTAATTTTTACCGCGAATTCTTTTTGCTGACTATTTTACTTCCAACTTTTTAATTTTATTTGTTTCTACATTTGCAATAAATGCAATAATTAATTTAACTTCAAAGATCTTTTCTATAAAATATCATTTAAATGCTATGATGATTTCCTGGTAGTACAAGCGTGTCTTTGATATGGTTTTTAAAACTTATCTTGATAATTTAAAATATGATTATAATTTTAGAATTCGCCATACTTTCATGGGAGCATTCGGTTATCTCTCGTCAGGAAGGGTTAAAGTTTGAAGTAGTGCAGTGTTTGACAGATGCTGCGGTGTGCCACAACCCCGTGCCAGGTAAATGATTGGGCTCGACCCCAGCGAGAGGACCCTCCGCCAGTTACCCATTGTTATAAACCCATATTGGACCTGCGAATTCAATCAGCAACGGCCGAGCGCAGTTAACCCCATCGACGCTCCACTAATTATTCACACTGCGTTGACGAATTGTTTGACATAACTCAAAATATGTTTTACGTAAACGTCCCTGCGATTGTTCAGAATCCGTATGCCAATTGAAATACAATACATTAAATTAATATATCACGATTACATAACTTGCAAATGTTATCCACATACAATTATATATATTTTATATTTTTTTGAATCCATGTCAGCTACCAATAGAGGTTTATTAACAGATGTGTTTTATACGATAACACTCTGTTAGTCAGATGCTCAACCTTTCTTTTTTGAATAAAATATGTGTAGAAGGATAAGGCTAGAACGGTACTAGCGGTTAATTAATCACTATCGTTATATCTCATTATTTTAGGATTGGAAGAAATGGAGGTGTTTTTTAGACATCACTAACACTCATGCCTCCGAACAAAAAATGATAAATAAAAAAATGCTGTGCGTACTAGGATGCAAGCCCGTTAGATCTATCACGGTAGCCAACGACGTTGACCGGTGCGCCACGGACCCGATTAAAACAATTATTATAGGCCACTCTCGAAATGGATCAGATAAACGAGAAGGTATTTAAATGGTATTTCGAACTGATTGATCTTCACGAGAGTTGACTGATTCGAATACTAAACTGGAAAACATTCCTATATTTACCATCCAATAATTGATGTATTATTCATTATTGTATTCAAATACATATTATGTAATTTTCGAATATCCAGTGGTAGATCAAGTCAAGTGGAGGCCCCGAGCTGTAAAAATTCGAGGCCTTTAAACTCAAGTTAGAAAAATAAAAGTTTTATACATGGAAACTCTCATTCACTTATTAAAATATAATAAAAGTAATAGAAATAAAAAAAACACAATTTTATTTGGGAATGTGCAAGACATTTGCTTAGTGGCTCAATAAATGTCTGGTGTGGTTTGTATAATGTCCTTGTTTTCTTTTAGATGTATTAAAAATGGTCAAATTCATTTTCAAAAATACACACATCAATGTCCATTTATGTAAAATGTAAATATTCATCAACTTCTATTCAAAAGCCATTCTATGGGAGACAACTTTACACAAAAACATATTTTTTCGAATTACAATTTAAAGACATTTCAAGATTTTGGGGCCGCTTATTCCGCTTAACGCTAGACCCGCCCCTGCAAATATCCTATGTCCCCGCCAACTAGGGCTTCCAATTAACCGGACTTAAACACTAACCGGTTTTCGGTTTTTTTCTGACAAATAAACCGGGTAACTGATTTTAACCGAAATATCATGTATTTTGATTAGGTAGGTATGCAAAAAAAATCGTAGAAATTTTTCAATATTTGGCATAACAGCTAATACTCCAATTTCAAACAAAAAGCACGACATTTATCTTAATGGGACTCTAGTTACCAACCTGTTTGCTATGGCAAAGTAACAATTACCATAACATATGAAAAAATATTTTATGATAAAAAAAATATACGTCAAATAAAAAAAATAGAGATTGATTATAAAACTCATCAAAAGAATGATGTTTAAATGCATTCAATTTTTAAAAAATACCAACTGGATAAGACAAGAAATCCAATGTTTAGACAAAAATAGAGTAGAATACCAAAATAGTCACTTGTCTTAAAATGTCAAATTATTTGAAGGAGTCATTTCTGTTCACAACATGGACAACTTTGAGACAGAAGTAGATTATTTTACAATATATATATGGATATGTATATGTATATGTTTGTTGTATTTTGTGAATTGTTTCCTATATAACGCAGTAAATTCATTATAAACATTTTTCTTTTGGTAAAAAACCATGAAAAATAACAAAAGAGTATTTTTGATAGATCCCGGTTAACCGAGAGAAATACACCGGTTTTCGGATTTTTTCAAAACACGCGATAAACCGGTTAACCGGTTTCGGTTTAAACCAGTTTGGAAGCCCTACCGCCAACCATCTTATCAATCCCTCTAAGAGTCTATGAGGATATAAGGAAGACATTTAGCTAATTTAAATCATTTTTATTTCTTTAACCGAAGACAGGTTGAGCGACAGTTTATCAACCAAATCTAGTTAAACAAGTTATATTGAGATATTCTTGCCTCTTATAACTCTTTTGATTCCGTTTTAATACTACCAGCTGAAGTGCTTTACAGTTACCTGCTGATAATTATTTTTTCTACAAGTTGTGTTCAACAAAGCTATGGAACGATGGCATGACTTAATAAAGAAAAATAAGGCAATGAGATTAAGGGTAGACTGCTCTTTGCTCTGCACAAGAAATAGAAATGGCCAGAGCCGGAGGTGACTTTTTTATGACGATAGTATAAGTAAAATGAACTTTATAGAAATACAGTCGACATAATTGACAGTATTGACACGATAAAATGTTTCCCATTGCAAAAGAATTTTATATTAGGGGGCAAATTTAAAGTCGTATAGGTGGAATTATACATTTTAAGACTTCACCACAAATTCTTATTTCGAAATAAGCCCCGCTGTCTAGAGGAAAACGATCGTCATTGATTAAGCCTCAGATACAATAAAACCGCGGGTTTCGCGTGGTAATTACAATTTAATAGGCAATAAAATGAAAATATACGCCGCCATAAACAAGGAAATAAATGAACAAACGAGGAAAGTAAAATGACGATGCTTTTATTTTAACAGCGCTTCCTTATATCTGTAGATTACTGCCATATAGATTATCTAGTTATTGTCTCCTTTTGCACAATATTGGCAATAAAGGGCTATCTTTATACTGCAATAAAAAACCGCTGAATTATTTGGATCTTATTTAGTTTTATTATTTTTTTAACTTTTCTTTCTAAAATGCGTTCATTTTTTAAGCCATGTCCTCATCAAATTCAGAACAAATGCACGTTTTATGTAGCGTGCATGATCGACATAAGATTTTATACGATTGTTATTATTGTAAAGGTAAGGTTTGCAAATCTAGGTTGAGGATAAAGCTAGTTGTAAGCTTATGGCACTTGCTCTCTTTTAAATGTTTCACATAACAGACAACCGTTTTTTAAAAACAAAATCCATGAACCGTTTAAATATTGTTTCAGATTTTTTCAGACCTACTATCATTCCAACCCACGATCACCGAGACTGAAACTAACGACGTTCACCAAACGACCACAAGCTCGATAAGAGCCTATATAACATTTAAAATTTATTTATAAAAACACAATATTCCTTTGTACTTCATTCCACTTTATTAAATAGGTCAAGATCGGTTTCGCTCATTGAGAGCATTGACAATGCTTGCAATGAGCGAAACCGGTCCTGACCTATTTAATAAAGTGGAATGAAGTACAAAGGAATATTGAGTTTTTATGAAAGTAATGCCTTTCCACCAAGTATTGACAGTGAACACTTAAAATTTATATACTAAAATATAGTCATGTCATAAAGATTGGCTAATTTATTGCGATCAGGAAAAAATACTTAAAATATATATTTTTCTAAACAATTTATTTAAATAATATTAGATAACGGGAATTAAAAACCCTATTAGTCTCCGAGCAATTAAAGATAATCATAATTTTCCGTTTCTTAAAAAACACCAAAAAACGTTTCTCCTGTAAAATTAGGTTCCGGTAAATTGCTCGAATGGAAATTGCTCGAATAACAAGATAATCAATTTGTTTCCGTTTGTTCTGTCCGTTTGTTCTGTCTTAGCCCTAGTCTTCTATGTGTTCTGGAAATATAAAGAAACAGTTTGAGTAACTAATTAATAAGCAGTTCTCGTAGAAACACTTCTGTTGAGATAAACTCCATTAAAAGATTATATGTTCCGCATTTGGAGCGAACACGGTTTAAATAAATACTTGCGAAAATTATTTCATATTTCACTCTCTAAACAAGTGTCGCACAAGATAAAAATGAAATTCGTAGAAAAAGTCGTGAAAAATCTTTTAAATAACCAAGCAATTCGAATAATTTGTAATTCGAGCAATTTCCATTCGAGCAATATACCGGCTACCGTAAAATTAGTTATGTGTGGGTTACGTCTTTTTTCCTTTCCACAGTCGATATAATAAAGCGATAAATAAAAAAAACAGTAAAGAAGGCTTTCTTTTAATTCAAGACATTCATAAAAAATATTAAATAAAATAATTTATTACGTATCTTTAAGCCTCACTAAAACAGTACACATTGATTCAACTTCTAGATTTTTTTGTTATTAAATTATTTAGATTCATTTATCCGATACCCACATATAATATATATTTTTATACGTACATGTTTTATCAATACATACCCTCTTCGTTCTGTGCTAGTCCAATGATTGAATATGACATGTCGAGTAGGTGATACGACCCACATGTAGGGTCATCATGTCCGGTCGATTGGGATTGTTATCGTCCGTTGACAGGTCGTGTCGCTCCACCGTCGGGGCTTAGATTTTTATCAGGGTTCTGCATACCAACTTGAGCTTTATTGCATCATATTTTGATTATTTTTTAATATATGAAGAAAAACATAGTATTCTTTTGTACTTACTTCCACATTTATCTATCAAGATCAGGACCGGCTTCGATCATGGCAAGCATTGTCAACTGATAAGAAATATAATTAAACAGTGCTATTTATACAAATTATTTATTTATTGTCGCCTGCTGTGTCCCAGTTGGTTAGAGCTTGCTCTACCGATCACGCAGGTCTGGTTTCGATTCCCGGTCAGATCACAGTAAATTTGAGAATTATTCAATTCAAAGATGTGATCGAAGACTGGGTGTTTGCGATATCAATTTACATAATTTCCTCTACTCCCATTCCTTTCTGATACTTTAATTGGGTGTAGTAATATCGATTAGCCAACCACTAGTCCTGTTCTAGCCTTATCCTTCTTTCCCTACTACTCACTTTGAAAAAAGTGAGGTTGAGCGACTGAGTAACAAACAGTTCTCGTAGAAAAAATTCTGTTGAGATACCACCATTAGGAGGCCATATGCTCCACATTGGGAGCGGACATGGATTAAAAAAATGTATAAAAACAAATTTAAATAATAATGTTTAATAAACAATTGGCATTACTAAACATAAATTACTGGTAAAGTGACTCTTAAATTACACAAATAAAAATGCTTAACACCTCTAACATGTAATTAAAAAAACATCAAAGTTTTAACAGACACGGTGCGTAGAACTGAAATAAGAAAATCAAATCTGTGAGCCTCATGTTTTATCTGGCGAAGACATCTTCATCATCAGCAGAAATTGATATTATCCCTTAACTCAAGTCTTACTATAGCCCTATTCTTCCATTCATCAATAAGTATTTATTTGTAAAATCGAAAAATCAAATCAATTCTTTCAGTTTTGAATATTTTCAGTATACAAAGGAATGGTGGCCAAAACTGCACTCATTATTCAGTAATTACGGAGTTAGATCTCAACGAAATGGCATAGTACGACATGCAATTCATTGTTTTATATGTAACGGAATATTTAAAAACGGACACTTCGAGGAATAAAAGAATTAAGCTCACAAATTTGTAGTTTGCCTCTGGTTTATATTCTTTTTGATCTCAAGATTCGTTGATTCTTTTTTTGCAATCCACGTGTTTTTAAAGCCAAACATGTAATTGTGTGAAGCTTAATTACATCAAACTTATATGCTAGCATAATTAAATTGAGTTTCGTATATTTAAACAATATTAAGAAAACGATTCATTATATTGTGTAAGCAGGAGTGGGCTGGAGAGGAAGGTTTATGGGTTAAAACTAGTACATAACTACAATTTCTGACTTATATATTATCTATGACAGCTTCAGAATATACAGAACTACATTTGTGGCCATTTAAATTGATAATCTTACGGTAAATTGCATATTGTTACATATTATATGTGTATTAAGCAGGGCTGTGGAGTCGGAGTTGGAGTCTCGAAATTTTTTTGAAAAATATTTTCAATGATGTGTATTCAAACATAAGTGTTGACATTGCATGCTTGGCTGACTAAAGATGATCTGATGGAATACATATATATAATTTAAAATGAAATTCTTGAAAAAGTTCCTCGGAGTCGGAGCCCTTTTTTATTTAAAAACTGGAGTCGGAGTTGGATTCAGATACTTTTCTTACACGACTCCACAGCCCTAGTATAAAGTCATAATCTATTGCTTATTTAAGTATAGCATATAATTGATTTCCTAAGAGTGATAAACAAATTCACTCCTTCCCCAGAACACCGAGAATTGCTTTGAGATTAATCGAGCCTCTTGTTAACGTATTTGCAGTACACTGTTCTGTGTTAGACACTTATTTATGATATAACAGTAAAACAGGACTTATCGACTCCTATCATTTATCTAATCATATGTTTTGCTTGTGCGATCAACAAACAAATCACTGTTTTTGGAAACCCTATGCACAAATTACGTATCTCTTCATCGCGGCATTATTCTGTCGGGGGTGGTGCACAGCCCTGTCACATTTAAGGGGTCCACTCAAGTGGACATTGATATCTCACCAGCCACCGGCCTGAACTTTGCCGACGGCCGTGTTACGTACACTCAGCTAAATTCGTACACAGTTCAATGCATTGTACTATAATATCAAATGAATAGCACAGTTAGGAAAGTGGCGAAATATATAGCTATAATTTCCTTATACTCCGTTAATTATATTTCTAAAGAACTTGTTTTAAATCAGTTACAATATATATGTATATACTCGATTCATCTGTATATCCGTAACATACAACGCACTCACTCTCTCTTAACCAGTTATCTAAGAACAGAGGTTCTTAACCCTGAAGCCCACGGGCGCATATGCCCCGCCCCCACGCGGCAAAGTATGTTTTTATAATAAAAAATAAAAAAATTACGATTCAGACGATCATCCCTCACTACCAAAATTACAAAATTAAATACACAAGTTTTGTCACTAACGGCCCGGGTTTCGCCTGTCGGCTTTCATTTTGCCAATTTCAAATGAGCATGTGAATCTGCCAAATTTCCCACTTTTTTTATCCTATATGTAAGTAAATATAATCAAATTTCATAATAAAAGTAAATGTTTTCCAGCGATCAAAATAAATATTATTCTTGAAATTACCCACCAATTAAATCTGTAGGCATTACCGCGTTACAACATTTTGACGACATTCACATTAATTTTAAAAAACCTACACAGACTGTTTTCTAAGTAAATATTTCTCCAAGTTAATTAAGCGTCATTAAAATCAAGTGATTTTTGTAGTGAATCCATATCGCCAAATAGTTTTTAGCTTAGTGATACATTTATTTACTAAACATCAGTTGAAGTTCATCCGTGTACTTGAACGCCTGAAGATAGCGAAAGGCGAAACCCGGGTGATTAGTGACAAAACTTGTGTGAATTCACAACAAGTGGGAAATTTATTAATCTTGAGTGACTTTTTAATTATATGTTAGATGTGTTAAACATTTTAATTTTATGCTATTTTAGAAACATTTATAATGTAATTGGTAATTTCTTTTCAATGCCAATTGTTGTTTACACCTTTATATTTAAATTTATTTTTCTATAAATAGCATTGTTAAATTATATTTCTTATCAGTTGATAATGCTCGCAATGAGCGAAACCGGTCGTGACCTATTAAAATAAGGTGGAATAAAGTACAAAGGAATATTGTGTTTTTATTAACGTCTGATTAGTTTAAACTTCATATGAAGTCCATAATCTGGGAGCGGATATAGCTGAAAATAGTAAAATCGTTCTTAAATTTTATCTTTGACAAGATGTATAGCATATTATGTGATTATCACAGCTTCATTTATTATTTTTTTATTATTATATAAAAGGATTATTTAAGATTCATCAATATACATGGATTGTGAAGTAGATAGCAAGTAAGATCAATAATATATGTATGTATATTGATATAGTTATAAAAATCTTCTTACTGACTTACTGTTCATTCCATTAGATTGAGTACCAACAAACTCCAACATTACACATAAGCTTTTGTCGTCAAATAAATTTAGTAAGAAATGAGATAGACATCAATAATAAATTCGTAACTATTTTAAAGTATCAGTCTTTATCGATGGAAAGCGTATATTGCTTTATACAAAATCGATACTTTATTAAATTGAGAAAAACTTTTAAAAACATTCTCGTCTCCGTAATGGTTGAAAGCTTCCAAAAATGACTTTGAGACAATCCTTTGATGTGATTATCAACTAATAATAACTCGTATAAAATAAATACACGTTCAAATAACTTTTCTTTTAGATAACCATTATTTTTTTAATGATGTATTTTAAGCAAAGAAAGTTTTCTAAATATTGGTTTCTCATTATGAAACAAAATACGAACTATTTTTATTTAATTATTTAAAATGAAATATAAATATTTTTTCTTATCTTTGTTAGCTTTTTAACACCCGTTTACACGATTTTATTTGTTTGGTGGCATGTTACAAATAAATAATCTTCAATATGCTCGTTTAATCGATTTACCAATCAATATTAACGTAGCACTCCTTCCTCACCTAATTTCTTTCTAATGAAGACTTTGAACAACTGCTTTTTAAACAGTTCAGGTATATATTTTTTTGAGGTTCAAAAGGATTTCGTATGCTCCAACTTTGGAGTGGGCACAGGGTTAAAAGAATATACATTTACTATAAATGAATCTGTCGGTTTATCAACTACATCTACCTATACCATTAGTATATACATGAGTATTTACGTATCAAACACAGCCAATTCATGTTTGTGAAGATGTACACTTTTTTATTAATTCCAGTAATGAACTTTAATATCTAAAATTCGATATATATATATATATTTATGTTTAGAAATTGTACTGTAACTTCATGAAAATTAATTTTATAAAATGATTTTACTGTCAAAAGTGACCAAGCCAAAGGCACCCTGTTATCAAACCTGCAAAATCATTGAGAACCAATCAGGTTGCAGGATTGGAATCAGCTGACTGAATATCATTCAGTATTTTATATGAAATGTAAACGCTTAACGTTCAATAAGTTGACGTTTAATGTCTGGGTATTTCGTAGTTAATTAAAGTTAACTCGCATTGAAACTTCGTGAAAAGTAGTCGAACAAATTTTCGGCTCTCCCGAAAAGTAAAGTGAAACTAATTTGGCCGTGTCTGATACTGGATGCTTCAATTATAGATATGTTTAGACACAGTAAATTAATAACTTAGGCGAGAGTCTAAAGCTATTTTATATTTTTTCGTTGAAGTCAATTTGATTTGAAAACAAATATTTCACCTCGTTCTGACATTCTGTTTTAACTTTCCCCATCTTTTTATTAACAAAACAGTTTTATACGACAAAAAATGACTCGGGATCAATTATAATTGAATTCTGTGTGAACAATATGTTTCTCTTTCTGCCTGCTATAAGTGAAATAAGGTAATAATGGAAAACAAAAAAAATCGTAGTATAGTTACTATTGGATTCTTTACGACTCGGTCGTTTTATTACACTGTCTACACTTGACAAATAAATGTCAATGTGGTCAACCAAATGAATCAAAACTACTTTAATATTAATTCTACAAATACGTCAAACGACTCTTGATAATTAAAATGTTTAGACCGCTTGGATTCGTTCAGTTAGTTTCAAATATTATTGTCCTACTATTTTAAAATAAAAAAATATTTAGCTTATAACTGTTTCACGCGAATATACTACATTCGCATTATTTAATTATATAGTCGGTTTTAATAAAAATCTGACGTCTTTTATAATAACATAGATATCATACAAATTCTCAGTTAGCATAGGTGTGAATTGGGGTTGCCACCTCGACGTGTAATATTGAATCGTGTTATTTTTTTTTACATGGCTTCTTTGACAACTTTGGATCATCGCCTCGACAGGTTATCTGATACCTTCAAGTGAGAAAGGTGGCAAAACATTTCTTCCTTGTACAACATCGTTTTTTTTTTACAATCAAGTGGTCAATTTCAGTAATCGGGTAGGCGACATCGACAGTTTATATTATATATCGAATATCATCATCATCTCCTCTTCTGCGTGATTATTAAAGACTTTTTTTCAATATATGAGCCATATAATTGTTCTAGAATTTATTATTTATGTAGCACTCGGGAAACGCTGGAATAACCGACACAACTGCCGTATTGATCTAAGCGCTTGTATTACGAATGTTATTACAAAATTAATTTCAGTACTTATTCTAATCCATAGATTATTAGGCTTGAATAATTCCCCAGATATTACTGTTATTATACAATATAATGACTACCCTGTCACAATCAAATACCAAGAAAATTAATATTAAATTAATCGTCGACTATCATTTCGCAAAAGATTTGATCGAATATTCAATGCTTCAAAAAATAAGTCGATTTCCTTTTCTTTCTTTTTTTTATACAATTGAAACATAATAGAAGTCTGTAAAGCGGGCACTTTGTATCTTGGCTAATAATTTTGATATGGTGGTTACAGACTAAAGTCTTTTTTAGACCAACCAAGTACGCAGTCGAGTGTTCTCAGTCGCGCAAAAATATTTCCCAATTAAGTATCTACACGCGTATACGTATTTTTTAGTGATTTAATTATTTTTTACGCGCTTTTATCTCGATTCAATACTCGTCAAAAACGTAAGCGAGAGCGTGCTACAGAGAAAATAGAACCCGTTTCTATTCACTCGCTCGCTCACTTGAAATCACTCGGTCAAATCCCGTGCGTCGCGTTCAGTTTGTTTTGTATTCGGTCGAGTTCACTCTCTCTGCCGCGTACTCGGTTAGTCTTAATGCGACTAATGTCTTTATACATCTTTCTCGCATGAAATCTACTAAAGTACTGTTTTGCATACAGATTCTGAAAACTTTATATCGTGAAAACCTGTCATGAAAACTTCTTATGAAAAATTATGACTTTTCTTTAAAGCAATAAGCAATTCTTATTTACGATAAGAATCCTTAAAAAATCTTTCGTTATATATTAATCAGTGTTTTAATTGATGTAAAATCCTTTACCAACCTAAATTATTTTAAAATAGTTACCTCTTTTGGCCAGTCTGAAACGTGAAATATATTAGGTAAAACGGAAAGAAATGACATTTTTTCTGGCGCGTCACTTTAAAATCTGTTTGTCAACGGTTGCCGTTGAGCTAACACGTCGGGTTTGGTATTATTTTAAAGCTCTGTGTGTACTCTTTCCATTTCAACATATTTTATATTTTTTTTGCCGTTGTGGAAAAATGGAGAAGCCTGAGATTGAATAAACACATTTGCGCTGTTTTATGCTGTTTTTATTCGATAAAGGATTAAAACCAAAAAAAGCTACGAAGACCATTTGTGACATTTACGGTGACGTCTTGAAACTTTGAAAGTGCTTTAGATGGTTTCAAAAGTTCAAAAGTGGCGATAGGGAGTTAAAGGACAAACCAAAAACAGGAAGACCCCTCAAAATCGATGATGACGTCCTAAAATCATTGGTGGAAGCTGATCCTCGTAAAATAGTGAAGGAATTGTCACACGACATTGGCTGTCCAATAACAACTGTGCAAGATCATCTGAAAAGATTGGGAAAAAAACACAGGCAAGCTCTCTCAAAAACACACACTCTCTCAAACGGCCTTGGAACAAGCGTGACCATCTGTGCTTCTCTATTGTCCAGGCACGAAACGGATCCATTTCTCAGAAAGATAATTACCGGGGACAAAAAATGGGTCCTTTACAGTAATACCAGGGGAAAAAACAATGGCTATCACCAAATCAAGTACCTGTGCCTACTCCTCGGCCAACATTGACGTTAAAAAAAGTTTTGTTGTGTGTTTGGTGGGATGTTTCGAAGATAATACATTTTGAATTATTGAAATCTGGTCAAACAGTTACGGCAGAGCTATACTGTGCTCAACTAGAACGATTAAAAGCAGAGTTATTAAAAAAACGATCTTTTTTGGTCAATAACAATAGGCGGATTTTACAACATTACAATGCGAGACCTCATGCGGCAAAAATTACTCAGCAAAAAATAAGAGAACTTGATTTCGAACTTCTGCCACATCCTTCATATTCACCGGACATAGCACCTTCGGATTATTATCTCTTCAAGTCGATGAAGCATTCACTTCGTGACAAAAAATTTACAAACGCTGACCGGGTGAAAAATCACCTGGATTTGTATTTTGCCAGTAAGTCACCAGAGTTTTACGAAAAGGGTATCAAAAAGTTGCCTCTTTTATGGAGGACGATAAAAGACAACGAGGAAAATTATATAACAGAATAATATTGTATCATTTTTTTTTTAAATATTTTTTTTGTCACAATAACAAAAAATGTCATTTCTTTCCGTTTTACCTAATATTATTTATAAGCCATGAGAGCCGCTCTCTGCGACTTGAAATAGATATTGGATGACAGTCAACGTTTTCACAATTCTTTCCTGTTAAAATATATATTCCTCGAAAAGGATTCTCGGTCGATGGATTCATTTAAAACGTTATTTTGTTCCATAAATATATTTACATACACGAGGTAATTAACCGAAACCAACGAAATATGCATCATTACATATTTAAAATAAATATGCATTATGTATCACACTATATTCTCGTATAAATACGTAATGGTTTTTTTAGTATGGCTTATACAGTCTTTCCTCTCAGCTCTAAGTGTGCTTAAAACAGTTCCGGTTGGTGAGCTCTTACATCCACTAACATACGAAAGGGATCATTGTGGAAAGCACTTATTCTTAGAAGATTTTATATTCGCTTATCCGGATCATATGTTGTATATCCCTGGCTTACGCTTCTTCGGAGATATTGTCTTAAAAACAAAACAGAAAAATTCAAGTTGTACCGTAGGACTGTGAATTTAAAAAAATATATTATTTTTCATTTCACTTAAATTGAGACACGTTATGAGACATTCAACTTCCTTGCTGAATAAATCGATCGACGACTTCTAAGAACTTTTAAATTAAAAAAAAAACTAAAGAAAATTGCGCTAAGGCACACCAAAAAATGTTAATTATATTTTAATAATCCCCACAATTTTGCGTAATATATAAATAAGAACACTAAAAATAACACTCTAAAACGTTTAAATTTTAATATTTTCTTCAAAAAATGTTCTATTAAAACATGCAGCTTGTAGAATACAATAATAATTTTTTTATTATGTTAATTAGAAAAACATTTTTTTTAAGTTATGATGTTGTTATTACAACGTTTTTTTGTTATACTTACGTACCAAGGTTTATACTATAAGATGAAATTCATTACTAATGTATTTTTTGCGAAATCCGTCAATTGTCACTTTAATGGAAATTAAAGCGAGAGTATACGTAGTAAACAATTTAATTCGTGATTAGAAATTAAAACAAACTTCAATCACGCATGTAAATTGAATATTCCAACATATTTCAATACTGTTTATTTAACATAGTTTATCAGGTCCGTTTTACGGTGGTCAACATTGGTAATTTTCGTTTTTTAAGAGTCCATATATTCCACGTTGGGATCGTACATGAGTTCAAAAAAAACAGTTAACCAAATTTCACGACTACTCCGAATGACATAATAAAGGGCCTTCAATTTAATCGTACTCTAGGTACTGTTGGTAAGTAGCTCAATATGGTAGAAATAATTCAAAATTGAAGTAAAGCATGTTGTCTCGATGTTTTAGAAGAATGGCCTAGTAAAATGGTTGCAAAAGACGTATTTTGTGTACGTACTTCAATAGTATAGTTAATATATATAATCTTATATTATTCTCTTAGGCATGGCAATGACTTTGCATACATTTAAATTGGAAATAACCCTTTTATGTCGAGACATTAACGATACTTAAAACAGTTTAATTTCGTACCTTTGCTAAAATGGCGGACGTTTGATAGCCGCGTTAATTGCACATAGATGTCGGCACTGTCGACTATTTCAAATTAAGTATTGCAATCCTTTGTGTGGAATAAAATTTTATTTTCGACGATAAATGAGATCGTTACTGAAGGATAATTATATTTTTAACGGATCGTTCGTTTTACATTAAAAATATGTTGAATGAAGTAATATGATGTGCGTAATGCAATAATTTTGCAGGATCTCATCTTGCCCGCTATTAATACACAATGCCGCTGTTTATTAGTGCAAAAAAACACAGTTAATTATTTCCGAGACTTTTAAGAGGTTATGTTTATGAAAACATACCTGATTCCGCTTCAACACTCGATTAGATTTTTAAGATTAGCAACTTACGTGGTTACGTAAAATAAAAAGGTAACTCACCTCCATTGAAACACCGGCACAACAATATCCTTTTAACGCCATTTTTTTTAATAATTTATTTTGTCTGAAAAATTATACGCGGGGTGTGGGATACAAATACTTCACGTCACAATTTCACTCTTCTGTCTCATCTGAAAAACAATTTCTAGCAATTATATGATTTTGGTTTCGAATTAAAATAAAATTAATCTTTATACGTACCTTTAATAGTGAATCGAGTATTGAAAATATATTCTTGTGGCACTTGTTTTGTGTTTCATTACTATCATCCTTCAATCATTCAAATATCTCGTAAATAAAACGGTAAATCTAAAAACGTGAAGGCAAATTAAAACGCTGCTCTCAGAAATATCATTATATTTTAACTGAATTAATATTAAAACATTTCAGCTATTTTGTCATCGTATAAACAGAAAATTAAATTGGTTAGTAAAAAAAATGATAGCTCTGAGTGAAATGCTTGAAGAAAAAATGAATTTTAATCATAAAGCATTGACATTATATGTTAAATAGATAATTATTATAATAAAATAATGACGGGTTTATGTCTGACTGAAACAAATAAAGATAGGAATTAATCAGACAATTTCCTACCTTTAAATCTGTATGGAAAACAATTAGCTAAGTAAAAATGCTGCTTTAGCGAAACTGATGAATAAATAGACCATATAAGTTATCTGCATTTAAAAAAAATAATTCCGAGAAAGCTGTCGTATACTCACCAGCTTTTCTGTCTGTTCGTTGGCGATGTAGTTTCAGTCAGAGTTTTCATCTGCTTATTTTGTTCTCCACTTTATTGTTTTTTTACGAATTAACACTTAGGTTTTATTATTTTGCATGTTATTTTCTTATATTAATAATACACCAAGAACAATTCGACACTCCTAAACAAAATCTTTACAGTATCATCCTATATTTATATTCTTGAAATATAAGGATGTACTTTCGTTTAGAGGCGCCGGGTATGAAGTTATCAAAGAGTCTTGACCCGAGAGATATTTGAAGGCGTGAAAACGATCGGTAAATGCAATTTCTAACAAGACACCCTATTTTACCCTTACAGCCTTAAAGGCTTTCAAACCGGCCCCCTCTAGGGAGGTCAAATTGAGTTCGAAAATAAGCGACGATGCAGTCCGGTTTAGCGGGAAAACGTTTTTCCTAAAATCAAAGCCTTTGCCCGCACTTCAAAGGCTTCTTTAAAGAAGATTTCGGGTTTCCATGGAGTTGTTATTGACTTAGATAATATAAGCAAGCATTGCTGACGAGCCAATTTATATTAATTTTATTTAAAAAAAAAACACAGCTCGTAAAATACGATGATTTCTTGAATCAAACGCAAGTTTTATCAATTTAATACCAGCATTTATGAACTAAAAATATTCTGCACATAACACTATGCAATTTAAATAAAAAACTTTACTTTATAAGACATAATTTCATACAGTTTAATTGGTTATTGTACCGTCTAAATAGATCATATTTTATGAATATTGTGCAAAACGTCATATATCTAAAAATTAATGCAGTGTTACAAACCTGTACATATTGTATTCCTTTTAAAAATAATTTTATTTAAAAAAATCACTCGAAAACAAAACCACCGTCTGCCCTCTGCAATCTGTATGTCCTTATATTTTAATATATTGTATACAAGTTTTTATTAAATTTATAAGGCTAACGATTATTTATTTATTCATTATTTAAATCAAAAAGCACACACCCGATCTGCGCCGACTCCGACTATAAATTAAATATGAGATAATTAAAGTATGCATTGCATAGGTTTTACGTCATTTCATTTTACTGGGATCGAATCTATTTTATACGGGAATATTTATTTCACCTAAGAGGTTAACCGTCGACTGCCCCAGTGTCGTAAAAACTTTACCCTGCTTAAACTTAAGTTAGATCATACATAACCACACAATAGAGACGCCACGCTTTACCAAACAAATAGTGCAGAAATTTAAAGAAATAATTATTTTACAATATTCCAACTGTCTTACACCAATTAAGTATGTTTCTCGTATATATATACTTCAAATTATTAGTGCATAGATAGTAAGACTGCTGTTTTGCATACTTTGACAGTTTACCGTACAATCAATGATGACTCAATTGATATTTATTACAGTTTAGTAGTGCAATGTAAATTTGACGGTATCAAGAGAATTTCAGAACATGTTTATACATAGTTATTGCTGACTATCAGGCAAGATTTCATTAATGAAACGTATCTAAGAACGATATCAGTTTTTTAATAAACGACTTGATTTACGATCACATGCGGAAAGCGTTGCAAATTAAAAGCAGTAGGCATAGGCCAAATGGATTCCCTGACCTCTTTAAATAGATGATGGCTCATGTCTTTGATAATATACTACCGTTAATTCAGAAAATCATACGTCTATTTAGCTAAGAACATAATTTTGATAAAATACAGCACTGAGAGATTAAAAAGTGTGTTTTCTTCTCAAGCATTTCACAAATTCTACTGTGTCCTTCGAATTACACAATATTTGAATTTGAATTATTTTGATTATGTACACTTCCAAAAAAAATTTTTTTCGATAACGACCCGGGTTTCGCGTTTCGGAATCTTCTGGTTTTATCAAGTGCACGAATGCCTTTGTACAGAATCAAAATAATTCAAATTTGACATTAAATTTCTATCAAGCACCTTCAGTCAAAGTTCTAAATTACACAATATTTTGTTAATCAGCAATTTTTCGGTAAAAATCAACAGGAATTTATGTTATTTCAACACTGATCAAATGCTGAGTTAAGTTTAAATGAATCGTAAATTAAGCAACAAAATTCAGATGTTGAATTTTGTAGGGCTTCCAATTAACCGGACATTTAAACTAACCCATGTTTCAAATAAAAAGTATTTGATTACTTAAAAACAGTCAATAAGTGCATACAATTAGAAAGTAGATACAATATATCGCTGTTTTCGTTTAAGAAGGTCACGGGTTCGAATCCCGGTACAAACAGTTTCAAATATATTTTTTAAATTTATAAATCGATTTATGAATTTCTGTTTGGAGGCATGGATGTTTGTGATGTACTTACATACTACATATTAGACTACATACTTATTACTAGACTACTACAGTACTACATACTTATTATTGATATGGCACAGAAATTAGACAATTGAACAGTACAATACTTTATTATATTGTACTATTTATAATACTATTATTATATACAACATGTTTAAATATGTATACTCTACATATGAATAGTTTAACAAAAGCTTGTGGTGCTCAAACCAGAAAAGATTTTTTAATTAACCCGGTTAACCGCCCAAAATAAACCGGGTTTCGGTTTTTTTTAAAACACCTGAAAAACCGGTTTAATGGTTTGGAAGCCCTAACTGTGGGGCTCAGGAAAAAAAAACTTGTCGTTTAGTTTAGTCGTTTCCAATGTAAGCCACATTTAATTTTGGTTGGATATTATATTTTCAATCTGCAGTTGGAATATTAAATTCTCGTTCAACACTAAAATTACAAATAAATTGGTTGTATTGCATGTATTCAGCGTCACATCTATCGTTTCTTACACAGGTAGCTTAGAGTAGAGACTTGGTAAAGTAAGACCGCGAAAATCGTAAAATCCTGTTTGAGGGTAAATTTTTCTTCTTTCTCAGGTTTATCGTCTCGACTGGTGCAGATGCGCCATTTTTAAGCGGAGTGCAATGAAATTTTATATTGCTTCACTGCGAATGTTGCCATTGCCATGCAACCGAACACTTTGTTGCTCGACAATAATTATTTACAATTGATTTATTGTCTATTTGACTCCACTGTCTGGGATGTTTTATGATGTCTATTTATACATAAAAATAATATATCCGATAGCACAGAACAAAACATTTTAAATGCATGATAATGTGTGGGGTATAAAGAATGCATGTCATAATTTTAAAAGAGCGGGCAAATTGAAATGAATAGAATTTAAATATGAGATAACATTCAAAAACACGTCAACCCCTTCGCGGTGGAAAATTTCGTGTTTTGGCAAACGCTTCGCCCGACAGCCGACACGTCCCAAACAAAGGATAGGTATCTACAAACAGGTCTATGCAACCATTAAACACAGCGTTTTCTAAATGTCGCATTTTAAAAGATTCAAAAAAATATAATGAGTTTAAAAAATAATTTAAAATATTGAAAAAGAATTGGAAACACCTAAAAAAATAAAATTATTTTTTTCTAATACATCCACTTATCAACATTTTCTTTGCGGTAAAATTGATTAATATTTCATGTAATATTGGAAATACCAGTTCTCAGTAAATCTATGTTGAATATTTATGTATAAATTAATATGCTATTCAAATATTATATAATGAATCACTTTTAATATATTTGCAATCAAAATTACAATCGTATTTTTTTAACGATAGAATATGAAAAGATTACCATGGCGATTTAATAAAATATGTAAGTATTTTCATCTTTTAATCATCAATACTTTATAAGTCACCTTTATCTCCACATTCGCATCATGAGTAAAGCATTTGTCCTTCGTGTGGTCCCCGGTTTTCCTTGCTTTTAGTATATTTTCAAGAGGTGTAATCATCTCGTAACTCTATTGAAAACCAGTTTTCCAATTTTTTAAAATCCATGTAGTTGTCACGAATTGCTTTTCGGATGTCGTGCTTGTGAGAAGATGGAAGAATCATTTCTTTAATTAAACATTTACTACAGATTCTGAAATTTGACTACTTAACTGACCTTTATAAAGTTCAAAAAAATATAGCACTTATTATTTACGCTAATATACGATCATGAAAAGTTATAAAAAAGAAAATAAAAGGCATTATACTTAAAATTATTTCAATAAAAGTTATAAAATACCTTTATGAGCAAGCATTGCTGACGAGCCAATTTATATTAATTTTATTTAAAAAACACAGCTCGTAAAATACGATGATTTATTGAATCAAACGCAAGTTGTTTCAATTTAATACCAGCATTTATGAACTAAAAATCTTCTACACATAAAACTATGCTAATTAAATATAAACTTTACTGTATAGAACATCATTTCATATAGTTTAATTGATTATTGTACTTAACAATATTGTTGAATATCAACATCTAAATAGATCATATTTTATGATAATTATGCAAAACGTCATATATCTTAAAATTCATGCAATGTTACAAACCTTTACATATTGTATTCCTTTTAAAAATACTTTCACTTAGAAAATCACTCTTAAACAAAACCATACCAGTTGCAGAACTAATGAACTCTCTAAATTACTAAAAACTATATTTTAATTGAATTTTGTATGTTATTCATGAACGCAGAAAATAGTTTCATGATAGTTATGTAAATAAAAGAAACAAAGCAAACATTTTGACAAGAAAATTGTTTTTCTTTTTTCAAATACTTATATTGATCCGCTATGACACCGTACTAAACTAGTGACATCTATTAACGAAAGTTTATCCAACAATATTTAAATAAAATACGATTTTATCATGTAGATTTGAAAATGGAATTTTACTACACCAAATGTTCATTTCATAATAGACAAAGTTAATTAATTATATGGGCATACTAACGACATATAATTGCAAAGATAATTCGAGTTAAGCTACTCACAATGCTAAAAACAAATTGATATGTCTAAAACAATTATTATATATTGTTTACTTGTTTGATAGCTTTAGTGAGCTGTTAACCCATTGCCTTTAACTTTTAATTAATAAAGTATCAACATAATCGGGTTGTTAATTTTAGTTATCGAAACCAGCTGTCAAACAAATTTCAACACACAATAGTACAACATCAATAATGTTGACTTTCACCTTGTATTTAGGTTTTAATTATTACAAAGTTATCATAGTTTAATAAAGAGAAGTTTTAGAAAATCACTATTGTTTTGGGTAGAAAATAATATCCTTCTCTTCAAAGTCAAATATTTTATTTTATATTTAAAATTTAAGTAGGAATTTATCAAAAAATTGAGGAACATTAATTTATTTCACATCCCATCTAATCGAAATAGTACCAATCCAGAACAAAATATTATATTTATTTACATTTTATTTTTTACGATTTTTTTTTAAATGAAATAATTAATAAATCGTGTAAAATTGAATTGCCTTATCTTTTACTTGTTCCAATAAAATTGCATCAAAATAATTACTTATACAGATTCAAGTAAAATATCTTTTGACAATCGGAAACACGTAATATCGACCCTTGAAATACCTTTATAATACTCGTCATTTTCTTCAAGATTTTTAGGCTGAATTTTCAAACCTGTCTCAAATATACTTTTCTTCACATTGTATAGAAAAAAATACTTTTACTGAAGAAATTCAAACACAATTTAAGCAAAAAATTGTATATATTCATCTCTAAGTATTAAAATAGCAATATTTAAAGCCTGTTCTAGAATTTTCTTTATAAATATGTAGTGTTAAATAGAATTATTTTTTCAGCTTTAATAATCGTTTTCACTGTTTTTCTATCTAATTTCTATCTAAAAAGGGTTAGTTTGAACCAGGGCTGTGGAGTAAAAAAAACACGACTCTGACTTTGACTCCGACTCCAGCTTTAAAATAAAACATGACTCCACGACTCCAACTCCGATTCCACAGCCCCGGTTTGAACAGTGAAAATATAATCGCATCTTCTGAAAAATTATTGAAATATCTAAAAAATATATTAAAAATATATATAGAAATATCTAAAAAAATATTGAAAATTGAATATGTTAAAGTAATGTTGTCAAAAAAGTGGTAACTTTCGGGGTTAATACGGTATATGTAATTGTATTGCTTAAGCATAAGCCAGCCGGCGGCAAGAATAAGCCGTAAAGTTTAAGAACCATGATAATTAAACAAATAAAACACATTAAACATGAAAATAATACCCGACGGCGGCGCTAATTTTCACTCTCGCCCGCCATTTTTTGACCCTTCAATGAGCAATAAATTATTCGAAATTTGAAATAATAAAGGCAGACGCACATTGGCACGGCGAGCGCGCGCGGGCATAAATAACGACGCGTCCTCTTGCGGACAACCGACGCGCGAGCCGGGAGAAAAGTCCAAAAAGGGCAAACTAGGGAATAGGGGGGTTTTGACCGCGGTCGCAGACGCCCGACGAAATCGTACAGCGAAAAATCTTCGTTTGAAATTCCCTTTTGTGCTCGCAGATAAAGTAATTTTATAGCATTATTTTAAATGTGTTATAGTCAGTTCTATTATGAATGAAACCCGCCATAACCACTGTTATTGCTTAAATCATATTTAAGGTGTTCGCTGGATAATCAGTAACAAAAAAATAAAACACTCTTTCATACCAATTCTAAGTTTGTGTATTAATTACACTCAGGACCGATTTCGCTCATAAATAAATGTGAAACTTGTACAAAATTTTGTTTTATTTGTTATTATTACTTTAATTGTTCAGTCTTCTTCGATATGACACATGGACAAGTTACTAGATTTTTGTCGACGTTTGATTGGTGTTGAGACACCTGCACGTATAGAAAAGAAATATAATTAATATTTAAAAATAGTTGAGCTGGTTAGAAGCAAAGATATTAAAAAAAACATTTTTTTCTATCTATGGATGCAAAATCAAAATTTTTAAATTCTTCAGTTGTATTTCAGTAGAAAATCTGTTTTTTTTAATTAATTTTAAAAACAAAAATTCAGCTTCTTCACTCTAAGCGTTCCGTCGAATACAAAAAGTCACGTGACAAAATTTTTGTTTAGCACATCTGACAAATTCATTGTGAATCACAATATTCTGAAAAAAATATTAAAGAAATTCTTACAGTCAGGAGTGAAAATCTTAGTGAGCGGTCAACAATTATAAATCAATTGACTATTAAAAGTTTTTTTTTTCAGTTCTCTATTTTAAGTGTATGCTTTTGTGCGTATGAGACAAAATACACTCATAAAACGTATGCCTATTTGCGTAGGCAGTGCGTGGCGTAGCGCACGGTGGTTGCCGTATTTAAATTTATTTATTTTAGTAGGGTTAACTCCGGACAAAGTGGTCCACAAGGATGAAAAAACTTTTTCTCTCGCTATGCGTAGAGTGTAGACTGCAGACCACAAGGAGGATGGGTATACAGGCTGTTTAAAACATAACTATCATTTTGCCCTATTTGTGGATTAGTCTTAATTATTATACATAGCGATTTTATAAAGATAAGATTTATGACAAATTCTAAAGACTCTCGGCTTAATAATGCATTAATATTATATATTATACACTTTTTAAAATGATTTTGTGTTTGTCGTAGAATTTTTGTATCTTTTTTTTTATGGCATTGGCTTTATAAATTGCCTTGACATTTGATGCATTCTGTCTTACTTCTCTTGCCTACGTCGATTTTTTTACTTGTAGTTTAAAAAAATTCTTGCTGACTTAGTTGCATCTAAAGCAAATAACAAGCGTTCAAATATCGAAAGTCTTAGCGAGTGAATATTGACTATCTATGTTAAATATCTTACTTTATCTATTTTCTGTTGAAATCTTTACAAACTAAATAAAGTGCATGCGATCCAATTTAATACATGAATTATGGTTTTTTACTGTAGCGTTGTTGATGGGTACAACGTCTAGTAACACAGAAAATGAAATAATCGATATAATTCAGCATTTTTAAGCAATTTGGTATTGAAATAGAATTCAATGTATTTAAAATAACAATGTTTTAAGTGCAGTGACCGTAATCAAATCTTGTTGATAATTTTGCACTTCTAGTGAAGGTGTTTGATAAAGTTTCAATAGAAAATATGAACAGTTAATTTGTTTTACGTGTCCATGCGTTTTGTCATGAGTTGCTTTGTTTTCGCTTTTCGAGATTTTAGTGCACGGATGAACTTCAACTGTTAGTTCGAGTTGAGTTGAATGCCTGAAAAATGCTTCAATGCTTCTAAAATTAAATGTGTTGTCATTTATCAATTAATAAAATCTGTTAATAATATACGATTTGTAATTTCATTTTTGAACTCCCTGTATCTGACAATGTGTGGCGAGTCCAGGGGGATGAGAATTAGAGGTCATAATGGAGTACAACGACACATGTCATTTAAATTTTCAGCCACAAAATAAGCCTAATTAGATAAAAACAGAAACTTCCTGAAAATATTGTTGAAAGCTGTAAGCGGGTGGCTCACATGACGGCCAAAGTTAGACACGTAGGACCTCAACGTTGCAATCGTATGAAAGTAAATTATACAGGGGCAAAAAATCATCACCCAAATTCACTAGTTCCTAATATATAAACAACAATTTAAGAACGAAAAAAAATTGTACTTAAAAATAAAAAAGCTCGCAATTTAGAGCATTTTAACTCATAATAGAGCTTATCTCAGCTTACCTCAACAGAAGTTGTTCTACGATCACTTATTGTGACTTAATTACTCAACCTCTTTTTTCTGATAGAATCGAAATATAAGGATGTGGGATGTGCAAAACTAGACGATTTTTTTAGCAACGGATGGGTGAGAAGAAATTTTAAACGCTACAAACATCAATGATTCTATCATAAATCGATTGGAAAATTAATCAATGATAATTTCCGTATTGGGATTTGAGCCTGAAATTATTTGAATAATTGTAAAATCACATGACCATGACCCTTGCAGATTAATAAAATATGATACACCAAATGATTAACAATTTAAACAATTAAAATTATTGTCAAAAGATAAATATATCAACAAAAACTCAATATGAATGTGTATTGTATTACTGAAAATTTTGTGAGTAATACAATATTTTTTTTTTTGTTGAATTCGTTTTAAAATAAAAATTGAAATCAAATTTCCACAGCGTATTGGTAAATTCTTCGAAGAAAACATAGTTTAAGCGTTTAAGGGGGGTGTTCCAACATTTCTTTAAGCATACATAGTGTATATATTAGTTTTTTAACATTAATTATTGTACGAAATATGACAGCGTGAAAATATATAATATAAAGCGGCATGCGTTTCAATATTCACGAATACATTCATTATCATTGCTATTAAAAATTATAAACAAATTTAAATATAATAATTTTTGGAATAAATATTTAAAAATATATAAATAAGTCAATCAATTTGTTTGATATCTAGTTACTTTATTTTATCGAGAGATCGATCTCGAGAATTTTTAGTGATAAACTATTATTTATAGAAATTTTACATTTCCAAATCCATTAAGTTAAATGAGTTCTAAAAACTCTTTACACTCAACATCATTTTTATGCGGGTTAACGGGATAATAGTGATTGGCTCGGATTGGAGAACCTTTTAAAGAAACTTTAATTATATGAAACTGGCAAAAATTTACTTTCAATATTCAATATATTTTAATTTTACAAGAGGCTAACCATGTATCATGTTTTGTTACACTACCAGTGAAATGCAAAAAATATATTTTTATATCCAATTAAATATGCTTGAAATTTTTGATTAGATTGCGAATGAATAAATCTTCATTCAGCATTCCAAAAACTACTGTCATTAGTCACTAAAAAAATCTACAAATGTCCTAATTTCTTTCCGGGTCTCTATGAATCGCTCCTTCCGAAAAATGCATTATTATTTATGGTTGTTTCCCTTAGCAACGTGTTGATTAGGGAGTATGTATTTTACTTGCTCTCAGTCATTTCTTTTAGAGTAATCCATTCTAAATGCAAAACAACACGTGCTTCATTGCCTTAATAAATAGCGCCAGAACATTGGATAGATAAATTCTAATGTGAACTCTCTTTCACTCGTTCTCTGAATATTTTAGTTTTAAAAAGTAAAGTACAAATTAATCATTGTATGAATACTAACTGTTTTAATCCTACACTCATATTGAATATTTAGACCATCCTTGATTCTATATTATGGTATGATAATATTTTTTCAGTTTAATATGTGTGAACTTATTCATTTTATAACATTATGTAATTATTATGTAACCCCCTTAACTAACAAAGCCAGTTAACCCTTTAGGGAAGAAAAATAGGTTGTCTGCTGGCCTGAAAAATCACACCGGTTACTTCTTCCTTCCACCGTTGTGGCTTGACCCCTTTGGGATCAGTACTACTTGCAGACGCTCTCATTCCAAAATTCGAGGTCTTATACCGATGCATTTTTATGCCAATGGCATAGAATTAGCAGTCTTTCCCATAATAGTGTAATCTATTGATAATAAAAAATGATTCATGATTATTATTGTAGATATGTGCGAAATTCAGAAAATCAATCTCGCTGTGATTTTATAAACTTTTCATATTTTTATTGTTGAAATTCAATTGTAGTTATATTCTTTTTTTTCATATAACGCTGTGAAACTGTGTGCCGGCATCTTTTTTCTTAGCATTTTATTTTGCTTTGAAAACTTTTCAATTTTTCCTATTTGCTTGTCTGTATCTGAGTTTACTTGTGAATGTTATATGCCAGGTGTCGTAACACCCGTTAATTAATCTAATAATACAAATTTCAGGTCCATAGACTTACTCTGTGACCAGAACCAGGGGTCTAATGCTTGATATAGTGCATTTCATTAGTGTCATAGTTTTGTCACTTTTGTTAACCAAGCTCGTCGGACTACCTTTGATACTTTTCTATGATTTAAAATACGAAAACAAACCCATTAACCGGTTACATAATTAATTTGGGAAACTACCTGTATTAAGATTCTAGCCCTTGGCCAAAGCAAACGATGTTGACGATTCGACCACGAGCCCGGCAATATACCATATTAAAAAGATCGTTATAGAATTGGCCTGTTTTTTTTCAACCATGGCAGCTCAAATAAAATACTTCTGCATACATACACTATAAAAACGTATTTAATTACGTATTTATTGTAAAATTAATGCATAGCACTAAAGCTTACTACAGCACGGCATGCATTTGACAAAAGACTAAAAAACGGTAAATATTTTTTTTTAAATAAGAAAAAAATCCTTTTTTAAGTTTTTAATATAAATTCAATAGCCCTTCGCCAGTTCCACTGGAGAGTAAGTATTCACATACCTTATTTCTAGGGTTTGTGAGTTTGGTTTGGGAGGGTTGCTCTCGGTCGGAAGTCAGAGGTCGTGTCGACAAACGATGGCGCCACTGTCGTCGCCTTTGGTTGACCAGAGACAAAAAAGAAAATGTCCGACAGAATAATAATGTCCCGCGCATTTGCCTTTGATTTATAATGGCAGTGCATCCGTGATTTATTCTTTGATTAACAATGAAACTTTTGAAATAATTCAACGAAGTACTTATTAATGTTTGAGTTGTTAAGTTAGAGCATGAATTATTTTTCATATGTTAAGGGATAAAACCTATTCAAGAATTTCTGTGTGCTGATATAAATTAGGTATTCAATATTTTACAATGCTTTCAGTTAGAATCAAACTTAGTGTTAGTGAAAAATAAGTGAATAATTCTTGATTAATGAACAGTTTCACAATATATATATATATTGATGTAGTTTCCTTATTAATCGACAAATACTTGGCTCAACTAATCATTATTACATTCAAGGCGTTCACTGTCAATTCTGTTTGCGAGCGGAAAAAGGTGTTAAGTGTTAATTCGGTTTTTTTTTATATCACATTTATGGACCTTCAAGTACCAGGACGCGCCAGCGTCAAGGTTCTTCCAGTCTCCTTCATCGATAAAGATTTTGAAAAATTGTAAATTGCATCCCCTTACCGTCGTTCGCAGACGGAAGGTCGCGATCACTACAGAGATAAGAAGTTCACGGGAACTCCATATGCATTATTTTGCAAATCACATTCCATATGCTTCCTCCATACTATTTTCGGATTTAATTCGGTACATTTCAGGAGAACCAAAACAAGATTTCCATTAACATGAACATATATTTAAAATGCAGAGCTATGAGTCGGAGTCGTGAGTCGGGGGTTTAGTAACTTACGACTAAGAAAGACTCTTTAAAAAAATATTTTATTATGTGTATTCAAACAACAATAGTCCATAATGTTGCGTCTGCATGCTAGGCTGACAAAAGATGTTCTGATGGTATAAATGTATATAAGTTAAAATAAAAAGATTGAAAATTTTCTTTGGAGTCGGAATCGTCTTTATTTTACACAACTTTACAGCCCAGATAAAATATTATATTTCAATGTAAAATTTATTAAATGAGCAACGTTTAATTCGGTAATTTGACTGGTCCTCTTAATCTTCTACTCATAGATGTATTTTAGTTATTACGGCAGATTTAACTATTTGTTTTTTTAACGCTTTTTGCATTTCGCATGCAGAATTCTTGGTGTAAAGGCATTATATTAGAAAATAAAATACGTTTGTACTAATTCCACATTATTTATACAAAATTAAATGTTTTTTTATTATTCTAACTTAATATTAATATAGTATCTATATTTTTCAGCATACATCGTATGCGATTGAAATATTCACAATCGATCCACTTATAACTGGTATGTTTGATAAAGTTATCATTTTGGTGTGACACAACGTTATGTAAGCTTAAAAAGTTTTCTCATTTGTGAGTTTACTTCATATTTCTTTACAACTATTAAGAATAAAAACTAAAATATTTTGACACCTGACGTGATTAATATCAATGGTCATACGGCTTCTTCTCAAAATAAACCTTGTATTTCCAAGCCATGAAAACACAAGCGAATATATCCGAAACGTTTTGACAACAATTGTATATATTTCATGATTATGAAAAGAGTTTTACTCTGCCTTTATTGTAAACTGTATTATTTGTTTTCAGCAGTACGAAGTGCATCAGAAATCAGCTGCAAATACCCGAGCGATGCCATCTAGCTTCAGTTTATCCAAGTTGCAAACCACACGCATCCGCCACCGGTGACATCTACCCCGCCAGGGTGTAATTAGCTAAATAATTCATGAGGGTGGCGGGAGAGTGCGTGCGGGAGGATCCCTGAAAACAACGGGGGAAAGTGGTCACATTCGTCACCGACAGACGCCGACATTACAATGCCCTAAATCAGCGACCATCAACCTGTTTAATCAACATACATCGAACACGGTGCTGAAATGGTTAAATACTTTCAAAAACCGGAACAAACGCACCACTAAATAATTATCATTTGCACGCGCATGCGCATGGACAGTTTAAAATGCCACAGAACACTAGAAAGGAGAACTTTGAAATGTCTAATGGTTACCACCAACAACAGTGCACTTTAATACCACAAAAGAAACAAATAATTCTATTGGAATAGTTAATATTGTATGTCTTGATTTGATATGCCTACATAGAAGTTTTTCGTAGTTCAATTTTTTGCCGCTGTTCATGTTTCTTAAAATAACAAGATATGATGAACATATATTAACAAAACATTCAGTTAAAAAAAACTTAAAACCAACTTAAACAAAAAGACCGTTCAAAAGAGAATCAAATGTTTTATACTATAGGCATTAAATAAATGTCAATATGTTTTATCAAGTCGCAGCAGGATTCCTTCCCAGACGACCTTCGCTTCGCCATACACCGGGTGCATATTACAAGCGGCGGGCGAGTGTTTTAAGAGAGCTTTCGCTGAAAAAAGCATCTCTCATTTTCCGACGCCCCGTAAGTCGAGCTTGCCGGCGTCGGTCGGACCTCGCCTGTGTAAATCACACATTTAGACTCCCGCAAGCAATAATATATGAGAAAATAACGCCTGTGGCCGGGGGTGGTATTGCACCGCAGGGACCCCGACGGTAACTCTTGGTGCGCCGGGAGACTCTGATCATTTCCTTCCTAAAGTCCACATAAAACTGTGAATATCTCCGAGCGCAAAATTACATTCAGCTTGATAATATAATATTATATAAAAATATGTATGAGCTCCTTTCAAGAAGTTGTGTGTGAAATCTGGTGGAATATTTTCGAAGAAAACCAGTTATGACCAATCATTTTAATTTAGAAACATTTACGACGTTGAGCATATTCAAAGTTTTGCAAATTCATTTTCATCAGTCTGTTTTTAAACTATTTACATTTATTTTTATTTCATTACAATATAATGAGTAAGAATTTCGAATATTTACAGGTATAAAAACAATTGAAAGAGAAGTAACTTTGTGTTTTTTCGTCTACAACTGGAGAACTGGGTCATAATGCTTTTTTGTTGTTTATTACAGCTGAATTTTACTTTAAAATAGAGCCTAATAAACATATGTAATCGAAAACATAGCTACTTATGCTAATGGAGAAGTAGTGTCATTTCAGATAAAACATCATTTATTTATCTCGTTGGACTCGTCTCAATTTGTTTTCAGAGACAGATAAAAATCGCTTCCGGAAATAAATACAAAATCGTGTATCCCCCGGAGACATTCAAACTTTGGGACAACCCACTGAAGACCAATTCGTTCTTTCTTGCCGTTTTATTACTCTTACGATCCGAAGATCGTCTTACTGCAAAATTTATTTGATACATCAACGACGTGTATTCTCTAAGAAACTATTGTTAAGGATATTTGTTTGGTTGCATATTTGTTGCACATCTTTTGACTTATCACGACATCAATGCAACAGTATGACAATCGAGAGAAAACTTGTTTTGAGCTTTGAATGCAATTATAGACAATATATAATTATGAATACATGGGGTATTGTAGAAAACACTACAATTTTAAAATACGAACAACACTAATAATAAAAATGCAAGAGTAATACAAAAACTAATATTGACATACACAAACGTTATATTATTTTTTATTTGATTGATATAATATGTTCTCTTTGTCCTAGTATAGCACAACATATATATATATGAAAACATCAGTCAGAGATTAACAGTACTCTTCAAAAACTGTGGAAATCAATAATTTGTCGTTATTTCGAAACTAAGATTTTAGATTGTCGTAATATTGCATAGATGAAGTTATATAGCTTGTCGTATTACAGTTCAACATATTATGCTCATTTACATTTGATGATAATATTGCTTGAATTGTAATTGCTTAGTTGAACTCCGTTGTAATACGGTAAAAAATAGCAAAATTAGTTCTAAAAAAATGTTTAAATTCAATTGATAGCTATTTCGGCGTATTCCTTTATTAGAACTATTTATAATTCTGATGCTCTAAATCAGTGGTTCTTAACTGGTTCACCGCAAGCTTATTGCAAGTGCACCGTGAAAAATGCTAAAATCTAAAAAATTCGCAAAATAGTGAAAATCGAAAAAGTCAAAAAAAATTATGTCCACATATTTTTTCGATCTCTTAATTCTGGTGCACCGCCACTTTTTCCCATGTTCAAAAGTGCACCGTGACTTCGAAAAGGTTAAGAGCCACTGCTCTTAATACTTTGCTATTTCTGCCGAAGTTGATGATAGTATTCAGTCATTAAATAAAATTATTTCAGCTCAGATTTTGTTTAACAAATACAAAAAACATAAATACAATAAATAATAACAACGTGGTAACAACGTAAATAACATTAAAAATTTCTGTTATTGTAACATAAAAATAAAGGAATCAAACTTTAACGAGCATTAGAACAATATACAAAAAAAAAACGGTTTCTCGTTGTGTAGGATTTTGCTTACCACTGGCACTACTAATAATCATACGTATATATCGACTGTGAATAGGAAAAAGGGCGCAACCTACAGTTTATCTAAAACAGGTTCTTTTCTATAATCACAATGTATACAAAATTGTACACGTTTTATCAAAAGGATGTAAGCTGAAAATGCCGAATTGGTATCGAAATTTAGCTTTTATGTTTGAAAAAAGAAGTGCCTGTGAATATTGCGACCAAGAAAAAGAACTTTAAAAAGATGTTTCTTGAACAATTTATAAAATTAAAATTAGGCTAAGTCAATAAAAAAAACCATGTTTATCAGTCACCGTCCACTTCAAGGTTGTTAATTTGTCTTTGACCCAAAATTATCAAAAATCATTTTTTGTGTCTTCTGTAAAAAAATATATGAGTGATTTACGTCCTTTTTTCCACAGTCGATATAATAGCATTTAATTGAAAATATTTATCAAAAACATTTATGAAAGAATTTTCAAAATGATAGTTTTTGCCTTGCAGCTTTAATCTGTAAACATAAAATAAAAATCGAGTTAGAATAAACAAAGATTACTGTTTTTTTTTAATATGAAAATAGTTTTCAAAAACAAGCTAACGGCTATCATACCATTTGATTAGTATTATATCGTTTATTGATCTGGAGTAATAATCCATATTTCGACTTAAAAAAATTATATTAATCGCATTGATTTATATCTTTTCTACGTATCACATTAACTTATCAATAATTAAATGTAATATTATTTAAATAAAGATAGCAAATTATATATTTGACCTTCATATTCATTACACAATATATAGTTTTTCGCAATTTATTATTTTATGGTTTTAAGGTAGGTATCTAGGTTTATTCATGAATCTTCTGAACTAATATTGACTCGGTCCACCTAGTATAGTTATTATGATCAGAATTGTATATGCAACGGTATGTTGGATTTCGGGACCATGGAGTATTATCAGCATGAAGAAGAACAGAATTAATCAGCACTTCCAACTTGAATCGGTGCAGTGGACGTAAAGTATTTGATGCTTTTTATAAGTCTTTGTATTCTGAAACTTTTCATAATAACTATGAACATTATTTCTCTATAGTCTTGATTGTTGTTGCAAATTATATCTTCATTAACGTCAAAATAGATGCATATGGAAAACTTTGACTCGAGTATTTTAAAAGATACTAAATTTAAGAATAGGCTTAAAAGTTGGTCGTTACAACTTCCCTGTATCCACATTCATATATAAACTCCACTAGTTTCTCATATCGTTCGCTGAGTTCATTTGTCAGACAACACCGAAAAATGGAAATTGGCATTAGATATGAAGTTATGTAGAAAGTTTTGCCCTCCATCGTTTCCAATAATAAGATAATCAAACTTCTAAAGAATTAAAACAAATGTATTGTCTAGCTAGGTCATTACACGAATATTTTTTGACGTCCTACTACTAAACCCGACTTATGTAAATAACCAAAAAACACCTGTTGATAAAATATATCAATCTCGTGCACGGATTAATAATAAATGATTTATAGTAGCTATTTGAATACTGCTTTTTCCATTATCTCAAAAACAGGTTATTTGCAGTTGTCTGATTAATGAACTGGATGGTCGGTAATAAATCGAAACTGATGACGTTTTTGGTTGACAAGGTAATTGTATGCGTCCATACGTAGGTATCAATCTCACTTATGAACAAAAATATTCTACTATATGCTATCTAGAGCTCGACGATTGTCGTTTAATAATTTCGTTTCATTTTCAGTCAACTACAAAGTGGGTAACTCAGCGTCGATAGATATGATATAATATATTTTAGCATAGATAAACTATGTGATGGTTGCTTTGATACACAATAAAAATTAATACTTTTATATTATATAAACTAGATTATACTATAAGATAAAGTTTATAAAATTGATAAACATTGATCACAAATAAAATGCGCAAAACAAAATCATTATGTTTAATTTCGTTCAACACGTTTGATTGTTTCGATATGAATATCCACAGGCACATTTTTGTTATTTTTTAGACAAAAATACAGTTCTTAATAAATTAAATATATATGTTTTCTCTGGTGCAATATGCTTTTTGAGGAAAACACACCAAATTTCCGCTAGAATTTCCCCATAGGCTCTCGCACTACATCACTAGAGTTGCCTAATGTCGCAGACGTGCTGTAAATTTTAACTAAAACCTCTTTTTCTATTCTCAGAAGGCTTGAAGCACGCGTGACACAAAGAAAGGCGATGCGAGAAAACCAAACTTGTTAAGATGTCAGCCGTAATGGAAGTAGGTCAACGGAATATACGAGTCCGTAGAGTGGTCAACGATGGGTTAAAAATACTTTTAACCCAATCTTACATGAACACTTACTATTGGTTCATGTTTCTTAACCTACTGGTCTTTAGTTGCCTGTTTTACCGATCGCTTTAATCGTTCCTAATTTCAGAATACTTTAACCGTTTGAATACCGCGCAAATATATCATTAATATGTCACAGATATACTGCGTGTTTTTGAGAAAAATAATTTTGCCTAATATATACTTGAATTCGATATTTTAAAAACTTATATTGACTCAGTATAGATTGCACTACATATATTCATCAAAATATTGCTTATATTCTATTAGAATACCAAGTATTTGATTTTTTAAATGTCTTGGACATCCGTATTCGCTTGCATATGTTCCGTACACCTGTGTCCGCTTGGTATTCAAGTGGTTAAATGGTCATGAATTTTTGGGTTCTCTTATCGGAAAAAAAATAAATAATTATTAGGTGATTTTAATACTCCACAAAATTTCTTACTTTAAATTCATTTGAAGATTTAAAACATCCTTATCTTCTTTTACTGAGCCAAGTTTGTAATCCTTAATTGTACTATTGAGTAGTAAATTAAATGCTCTCGAATTAGGGGCACATTTTAAAAATTCCGTTTCCAAGAAAGGAATGATAGGAAAAACATGGTCATAAATTAACGGATTCGTAAGTATAAATAACATATTTAGCAATACATTTAAATACCTATATAAAAGGATTGGCATACCCGATTTGAAATTTGTGCATCAGATCATAAAGCAACAACGTTACTAATCCTACTGAATGAGTTTTCTCCCACCATTATACTAATGTTTAATTAATTTAAACGAAATGGATAAAATTTAACCATGAAAGTTTTCATTTCAACGGCGATGCCGCCAACACACACTACCACAAACTATAATATCGCCACTATCACATAACGTTTGTTACGTTGTTTGGCACGACTCTTTAAAACGATAACAAGTTTCTTCGAAGAAATTTGAAAATTCTTGAAAGAGCTAAAAAAACGTCGCACGCTGATCATTTGGGGAAATCCGAAAATTTCTGGGATTTTGAAATTAATATGAAATTGTTTGAAAAAACCCATGAAATCATAATCGCTGATCAAATATTTTGTTAATCCCAAATCCCAATTTATACATGAGTGTTCAATTCCGATTGAAAAATTGTCGATCCCGAAATTCCGGGATCATAAAAAGGGTCCGGTATTGGATATCCTACTGGCGGGTTATTACATGAAGGACGTTGATGTAAATTATCGATCAAAATTGATGGGGTTTTTATTAACATTTATTATAAATTTAAAAACAGTGTCTACCATTTATACTGTGTTTCAAAAAAAAGCAATTAGGAGATAAAAAATTGATGGAAGAAGCGGTTACCAAGAAAGTCCTCAACGATTGTTATCGTTTTAGAGTAAATTGAACAATATGATATCATAATACGATAACGAGTAAAAAGATTTCAGTCCAATGAAATCTTAAAAACAAATCTACTTGACGATTCTTATAAGCTATTTTTTAATGTTCCGTGTGGTACTCAACATTGTGCACAACGCCACCTGCTACTAGGTCATCAAATTTCGAGCCCTTGTTGTGATCCCGGGATATCGGGATTGACGATCTTTTTGAAATCCTGGAATTTTTCAAAAAGAAATTATTTGATTTCAAAAACCCAGGAATTTGCAGACTTATGATGCAGCCAACTTTTGGGACCTTTTTTTTAGCGCTCGCGCAACTTCCTTAATTTTTTTTAATCCCGAAATCCCGGGATTAGTATTATCACAATTCAATCGGAATTATAAAATTTGTCAGGATCCCGGGATTGGAGGCTCTACCTGCTATGTCTTCACACTCCACCTACATGACGTATTCGTTATTTTTGTTTGAAATGGTCCCATGGACGTTTTCAATATTTGGTTCTACTTACGGTGTGGTGAATAAAAGCTCTTAAGCCGTGTTAACTCGGTGGCTGCCACAGACGAGATATTTCATAATTTTTTCGTGCCCTACACGCCAGATACAAGTTATCTCGTCAATAAATAATTGCAACTTACAGCCAGCGTGCTGGGTAAAGACGTACTTTTTCTACGGCAGCCAAAAGGTTAAGAACGTGGCAGCCTGCGATGGTATCGTAAGTTGAAAAGACTAGTATTAATTATTCTTTTCAATTATCCATGCCCTCACGCCAGTCCTATATTAGATCGAATAATCGAAAGTTTCTGATAATTTTTATATTTTTTTAAGAAATATGAAAATTTCTTAAAAAAATATTGGAATATTGAATCGATATCTAAGTTAATTAGAAAGTATATTTTCGTACAATTTTATTGACAAAAGGAAATGTTCAAATTTCGATACAGCAACATCTATTAATAAGAAAAATTGTTGAGTTACTTGCTTACAAACATTCGTGTAATTACTGTAATTAATAGAATGTGGCCAAACAGTTTTTTTAAATATCCCAGTTGTCTGCTCACAATGTGAACCATATGGCTTATTAATAAAGGTATCTGACAGTTGTATAAAATTAACCAGTAGCTTGCTTGCGCAAATATTTTTCAATAAACTAATTCAACCAAACATCCTAATATATTTAGTAAGAAGATTTTTAAAAAATCATTTAACATTTTTTTCTAATTGGTAGATATCGCTGTATCGAAAACTGAATCATTTCACTCACCGTTAAGTTAACCGAATTCACTTTATTAAAACACAGTATTTCTTCAAAGCTTTTGAACCAACAGGAGCGAGGCCGAAAATTCGACACCTTTGAGCAATTTTTATTTATTTTTTATACCATTTTAAAAATTGTCTCTCCTTTGAGATTGCAACAATTTTTCTCTTTCAAGTTTTTCATGTACAAGTGAAAATACCACCCCTATCGACTTTGTGGAACTGACATGTTTTGAATAAAGAAATTCATTACTGGTTTTTTTTCTCCTTGCACTTGCATAGCGCAAAGGAATTTCAGTTTTCCAAAAACTCCACCCTCTTTGTACAGTTTATCAAAATGCAAAATTTTAAGAGTTAGCATGGGGGCTTATTCATTACCTACTACCTTATTTTTACTTTATACGTAATTTGTGACCCGGGCTTCAAATATAGTCTAACTATTTAATAATTGTTCTATTGATATAATTTAAGATTTCGACTGAAGGTGCTTGGTGGAATTTCAATATTAAATTTGAATCGTTCAAATTATGTACACTCCCACAGATTTTGTCACTAACGACCCGGGTTTTGCCTTTCGGCATCTTCAGGCGTTCAAGTGCACGGATGAACTTGAACTGACGCTTAGTAAATGAATGTTTCGTGTTTATATAATAAATAAATGTATCACTGAGTCTAAAGCCATTGCTGGCGAAAAGGATAAGCTCATGGGAATGCCCAAAGATTTGAGTAGTGAGTGGTTTTAAGAATTATATTTATTTGTTTGTCGGCAAAGGTTTTATGATATTATTTATATAGGGTATAGAAGTGGAGATCCCGGTAGGTTTAATATTTCATTTAAAATCGGAAGGCTATGCAGCTGTGCCCTATTGATTTCTAAATTTCTATTGTTGTATTGTTTATTGTCGTAGTTCAATCAAACAACGTAAAATTTGAATTGTTAAAATTATATACATTCACATAAGTTTTCTCACTAACCAATCACCATCAGTCGAAATCTTAAATTTAATTAACAAACTACATAAAGTCGAAAATGCTTTTTATGAATAAATAAATATGTTTAACATTTTTGTGTTTTAATTACAGCATTAATGTTTTAATCAAATACACATACAAATATACATACTATATAGTCACGAGGTGTATTAACATCAACCAATATTGACCAATACCTTTAATATTGTTATGCTTTATTTCATGCGCATACGGGAACAAAAGGCATCATTCATAAGCTTATGTCATTCGTGCGAAATTCGTATTAATGACTTCTTACATCAATCCAACGATATACTGTCATCATATATTTTTTAAAATTTATAAATTTTACAAGAGAAAATTAAGTTCGAAAAAGGAATTCCTTAAGTGCGGTTAGTAAATAGTAATTGATAGTATTGACTATCCCATCCTGATTTTATAATAAAATGTTCTGGCTTCTTTTATCATTCTATAGAGTCTAGATGAGCATCAAACAGTTATTGGCTTCAAACGCAATTTTCCGAATTGTGTCGCTTAAGTTGTTTTACCGATTATGGTTAGACCCATGTTCATTACATATAATTTCGCTCGTAAAATTTGTCCATTACTATGGTTTTAACAGGGACATTTTTATAGGCTTAAAAGATTTAAACATCAATATAATACCAATGACGTTAACTGAAATAAATTTGTAAGACTGCCACTTCACATTAAACAGAGTTGGCTCTTTTTAATTCTAAAACGGTTTATAGTTACATACATTAAAATATACTTGTTAAAAGCAGCCAACTGCAGTTAAACAATGTTATTAAGTACTTAAAAAATACACAAAGTCGTTAAACAAAGTGATGTAAGATTTTTTGCACCAACAGAGTCGGATGTTTGCAAGATATTCTTAGAAAAGATTGTTTGTTTTATAAATACAGTGGAACTTCTCATAACGAGCATCTCTTATAACGAGTAATTCACATAACAAGCAAAACAGATTGTAAAAAAAAATGCTCTCTTAACGAGCGACATTTCGCATAACGAGTGACGCAGAATTCTGGAAAGATCACTTTCACATCGTTGCTTGCCTCAAGATGATTGACAAGGTATGGGAAGGAGCTAACAAGAGAACCATCACTTTAACTTGGAAGAAGCTTTGCCAAGAAGCGTTGTCGAATGTGATTATGAGGGGTTTGAAACAGTACCTGTGAAGTCTACAGTCAACGAGATTCTATCTTTGGCCAATACCATGGGACTGGAGGTGGATAACAACGATATTGATGAGCTTGCGAAAGAGTACAGTCAAGAGCTGACCACCGAAAAGCTTATGGAGCTGCATTGTTTTTCACAGCAAGAAGTTATGGAGGAGAGTTTGTTAGTGGAGGAGGAGGAAGTAGCCGAGAACAATCTTCTGGCGCAATAAGAGACAAGCTGAAAGCATGTGAAACTGTTGCATCGTACATTGAGAAGCATCACCCTAATAAGTAGGTGGCTATGCGTTTTACAAATTTATTCAATGATAATGCTGTCACATTTTCACCAAATTTTGAAGCGTCGACAAAAACAAATGTCTGCTAGTAAAAAATAATTAATTATTTGTCATAAACAATAAACTAGTCGATTTTTTATCGTTTTTTGCAAATCGAAATCGCATTCCAGGTTGTTACGCTCCTTAACAATTTATAAGTATGTCATTTTACTTTAATACACGTTAACAATATAAAAAATGATTTTTTTCCGACATGGAACGCATTATTGTATTTTACATTGTTTTATATCGGAAAAGTTGTTTCGCTTAACGAGTGTTCCACATAACAAGTAAGATTCTGGAACAAATTAAACTCGTTATGAGAGGTTTCTACCGTATATATTTTTCATAAATTTTGTAATATTTGGTATTACAGCTAATACTAATGCGTTAAATATTTTTAAAATTTCAATTTAATACGAGATATATTCGGCGACATGTTTTCGTCATGAAGTCATTCGAGATCAGTAGCGTAACTAGAAAATTTGATCCTGCATACTAATGTAATCAAAGGGCCGGTATTTTTTTTTTTGATACGTGATTGTTGTGAATGAAATAGTAGTTAATAATTATGTTGAAAAGTTTTACTTGTAACTAAGCTTAGAAGATTAATTGTTTATATAAAATTCAAATGAAACTTTAAATTCATCGGTAAATAGTCAATAATTTTCCGAGTAATACCCGAGACGGTACTGTCAGTGCAATGTCCCCTTAAAGTAACGACCACCTCGTAAAATCAACTTCGAAAGTATCCAAAAGTCTTTTGTTGACGAAGCATCTGCAAACTGAAAAACTTTTTTATGATTTTCATCGCAAGTTGTTTTATTTATAACAGCTTGATTGTACACCTCCTTTCCCCGAACTGTCTACACTAGTGGTCTTCAACCAGTGGTCCGAGAACCAGCGCCGGTCCGCAAAAACTGCACCGCAAAATCATGCACAGCTTGATCATCGAGAAAAAGAAAAGCAGGACGAATTGTCTTCTGATGTTAAGAATACAGAATACAATTTGCAACTCTAAATTGAAAAAAAATGATAACCTTTTTGATAGTGTTGAACTGCATTCATAACTCATTTTCGTCAAAAATTGACAGAGCGGGTTTTGCAACATGGCGATATAATTGTCTTCTGATGTTTCTTACTTTGGTATTCAATCATAAAATGAATTCAATATCTCAATTTTAAATATCTCTTGATAAAAAATATTCATCTCTGAGTTATAAATCTATCATTTTTTTTTTGGTTATTGTTTGTAACTTTCAATTTGTACTTTTTTGACAATTTTAGCAAACAAATCAAGTGTCACACAAATATTAAGTTTGCTTACAAAAAAGCAGTTTCTAGGGCAGGGTTTCCCAAACTATTAACACCAGTGTTCCGCGGAGTCAGAGTAGATGTTCCGAAAAAAAATAGAATGGTATTATACCCTGCAACAGTTTTTAAAAAATCTTAAGAATTCAGCTAAGTGCTCCGTTATATTTTCCGGACTTGCGAAGTGTTCCATTCCAGAAAATGTTTGGGAAACCCTGTTCTAGGGTCTCTACTCCGATATCTTAGCAATTTTGCGATCTCGCAATCCCGGGGTTGTCTTAGTACTAATCCCGAAATTTCGGGATTCACTATAACATGCGAAATTTTGAAGTCACTGGCAGCCGTTAATTTTTGAAAGAATGGAATTTAAAAAACAGGTCCAACATTTTTAAATTATTGTGGAAACCGTCAATTCGCTATTTTGGCGGCGTAAACTTAAAAAAGGTGTCCTAGTCTAAAGTTATTTTGGAATCTATTAATTTCTCTCATTTTCTCATCAATCCCGGGTTCCCAAAAGTCCAGATTCTAAAATAGTTGTGAATCTCGAAATCCTAGGTTCAAAAAAAGTCTGGAATTAGATGCTTAAGCAGTAGCAGATGTCACACTAACGTATATTGTAATTTTATAATGTAACATTTATTGAATAAAATTCCATCAAACATTGGATTTCATTTCTAGCCGGTGCCAGGCCACGATTTTTTTTCAATTTTCACCAGGCCGCAGATGTTGAAAGGTTGAAAAACACTGATTTTTATATCTTTAGCAACGTAGATATTTTTTTGTTATTTGAATACGTCAATACCAAAGCATATTATTCATCAAGTTTGGTAAGAAGCTTATAGAAATCTTGGTTGCCTTTTTTTGATATATAACAAAACAATGCGTAAAAATAATCTAAGATTATTTACAAACCATCAAAAACTTGAGAAATCAATTTTAAGTGATAGAAGGCTCTTAACCTTGTTAATCAAATTTAAAAATATGTTTTTTTTATGATCAGATAAATTCCATAAGTTTCAATTTGGACCGAACAATTTTAACATGATACTGTCAAGATAAAATTCAAGATTTTTCGTTATTCAATACTTTATAGCGGAAACAGGATTAAGAATCTTTTGGCTAAGATGTTGAGTGTCTTAAACAGTGTATTTAAGAGAGATCGAAAAGATAATTAATTTCTTGTCCATTGTTTTTAAGAAGTTGGCGAATTTTTCTCAACCAGTTTTCGTGAGACAACTTCTGTTGCGAGAAGATAAGCTACTTAACCCGTAACATTCCATCTTAAAAAATCCCGTTCCCTGCCATGATGGCATCTCAGTTTCACGGTTTATTGACAGTATTAAAACCTATGTTAGAAGCTAAAAAATATTTTTAAAAATGTATATATGCTAGAATACCTAAAATGATAAATACTTATTGACAATATTAAGAGAAATATTGAATGATTTAATGGCTCAACTATTTACGATTGCATCATGGGCATGGAGGTGTTAAGGAAGTTATTGATAAAGTGATATTTCTCCACTACTTGATGAAAATAAGTGATGAATGCTAAATTTAAAAGACAACAATTTTAAACTTACCAAAAACATGCGATGAGATACTGTATTAGACTCTGTATATTTCATTATCAGTCTATATCAGTTGTAGCTAACCAATTACCATGAAAGCTTTCTTTCCTCTTTTCCAAGTGACGCCAATGACTTAATGACCCACGAGGTAGTATTTAAAAAATACCGACTTTTCAAAAATGTTTTGCCATCATTTGTTTATATGGCCAACACTTGAGCAGAATTGGTTATAACAATGTGTCAATTAGGGAATGCAAAACCCGGTATTTGTGTCGTTTTTTATAATGAAATAATACAGCTATCAAAATCTATCAAAAATTATCACTAATTGAGTTTTAAAAACATTACATACATTAACAATATTCTTCGCGATTAATTAAAATATTTTAAATCAACCAATATTGAGAGCATTCAGAATTTATAAGTCATTTAATGATATGTTGCTATTTTAAAATAGCTTAAATTATTTATTAAAATCACACGTTTATGATTTTTTAACGACGGTATTTTACATGAAATATCGAATTATAGATTTTGATTTACTCGCCCGATATTGTAATCAAGTCTTAAACTTGATAAAAATAAATCCGAGGTTATGTAGTTTAGCTTTAATAACATTGGGGACGGACATACTTCTTACTACAAAAATTTAAAACCATTTTACTTTGATATAAACAGATCTTTAAAGTTTATTCCGAATCATAACACTCCGTTTATTCGATGTCATTAGGTGTTGTTTCGCGCCCACCCTCCGCGGGGAATATTATATTTTTTTATTTCGCCTAATGTAGCTCGGAATTGTGCTTTTAGAGCGCAGAAACAAACATTTTAATGAAGTTTCGGCTAAACTTTTGGGCGCCATTAGGTGCCACCGCGATCTGTTGTAAAAACGGCGGGAAAACTTTTTTACAGCGAATGAAAAATAATGGCCGCTGTTTATTATTTATAATTTGGCAGCTTAGTACTTATACACTGCCGCAGCTGCGTACGGATATCTTTTTTTTTTAATAAAACACATCATAATCATGTTACATAGAAATCATACGTGTTATTGTATTTAGTGATAGATATAAGTTTACCGCTGTGGTCTAGTTGGTTAGAGCTTGCTCTACCGACCAGGTGACTCTGGGTTCGATTCCCGGTAAGTCAATGTAAAATAAAGATTTTTCAATTTAAAATTTGATATCTCAGACGTAGGTGTTTGTGATGTCAATTTACCTCGAGATAATCTCGAGTGACTTACAATTAATTTTCATCGAGTTTTTCTCGTATCACCATTCAATTTTAATGTATTTGGCACATTGGCATTAGCTGTAATGCCATTTTTTTAAAATTATAAAAAAGTTACCGTTACGTTACAAAACCTTTTTTTCAGTGCTGTGGAGTCGGAGACGCAGACGGAGTCAGTCGAAAAAATCTTACGACTCTGACATTTAAAAAAAAATAATGATGTGTATTCAAACCACAAAAGTGCTGTCACTGCTAGGCTGACTTAAAATGATCTGATGGTATGCATTATCATAGTCAAAATGAAATGATTAAAAAAACTCTTTGGAGTCGGAATCGTCTTTTTTTACCCGACTGTACACCCCTGCTTTTTTTTCATTGAAGTTGACCTGACTCTGGACATTGTTTTCTTTTGAGCCACAAACAGTTTTTTAACGTTAAAAAATTACGGTTTTCAAACTTGTGTTTGATGATTGTCGGGAGCCTAGTCGAGTGGCCAACGTAATTGGCTTCGTTGGCGGAGCTTACGGGTTCGAACCCCAGTGCAGACAGATTTGTCAAATGGTTTATGGACTTTTGTCTGAAATAACCCTTTCATCGACTATCCGATTCTAAAAATGAGAAGTTGCAAGAGCGATTAGCAAACCGCTACTCTTTTCCTATCCCTACTATATTATTTTTGTAAAAGAGAGATTGAGAAACTAAGTAACAAGCAGTAGCTTGTAAAAAAAACCTGCTTAAACTCCGCTAAGTTTCCATATGCTCCACATTATGAGCGGAAATAGTCAAAAAACATATTGTCATATTATTATTATATCTTAAATCCCTTCAACACTGTTTATTGTCAGAACGGTGATTTTCTTCTTGTGATTCTTCAGTTTTAAGCACATCGCCAATCAATGTCACATCAAGCCCAGTTCCCAAGGCAGCAGTTGCTGGTTTACGACATGCACATTTAAATTTTACAAACAGACTTATTTTTGAATGACCGACAAATATTTTATATCATTATTTTTTAAATATTCTTCATCTCGCTCAATTTCTTCTGGCCAGCCACTGGAGAGAATAGCGTGCGCCCCCTTTTGAAGGGCTGTAGGATTACGAGTTGTAAAGCAAAATTGTTGCCCCCCGCTTCGTTGATTATCTTCAAAAAGAGGAGAGGGAGAGGATAAATTTGAATCTAAAGAGCCACAATTGCCATTAAAGACAAATGAGAAAATCCAAATTAAAACGAATAACATTTATGAATAATATTCCGTTTTTATATTGCTTCTTAGTATTATATTTTGTTAGGTATTGTTTTATCGTACCAGAAATGAAATTACTTAATAATTAGGAATCCTTAATGAACAAAAAATAAGAATTCTATTTTTAATACTCTAATTAAATATCTTAAGGTATCTGAATACAACACTAAAAATATGTACCGTAGTAACTTACATAGTAAAGTAACAGGAGTTGTCAAACTTACATACCGAAGATCTTAACGTGATCAACAACGATTTTAATATTATGAAATAATAATGGCAAAACGTTATCATTATTTATTCTATAAAAGAAGGAGGCATCCTAAAATTATAATTTAAAATAAAATATTTCGTACTATTAACAAAACTTTAATATTTTTTTACTACAAAGGTAATTCTAGATTAAATTTATTTAGAACTCGGGTATTCGTGCTCTAGGGTCACCATCTCTGCCCTAGGTATTATTTTAGTTTTATATTCATCTAAATAGCTTATACTTCACAAATAATCATTTTGACGTGTTGCACTGAAAGACCCTCATCTTTGATGATTGCATGGAATTAAAATAGCAATTAACGAGCAATGGACGTCAAGGACTAGCACTGGGAAGCCAATAATCAGATTGATTGATAAATCAATGATTGAGGTACCCAGGTTCCATCCGCTAATGTTATAAAAAAGAAGAATTAATAATTTTCTTGACATAATTGCTATTATAGAATAATTATGTTGCATGACTGGTATTTTATCATTTTGAAATGAATTATGAACCTAGTGGTATGCAGCGTAAATTAAATTGTTTGGCAAGAAAACTAATAAAAAATACATTTTTTATGAATCTCTTAAATACCTTTAGGGATTCGCACACTTTAAATTCCTCACTCCTCTTCAAAAAGTAATGTAAAAGTAGAATAAATATTTTATTCACTATTTCGTTTCATGTCTGGCTGAATCTCAGACCGAGTCAGTTATAAAATGAAATTCAACGCAGTACTAAAGAAAAAATATTTGCACTAAGTCTTTGAATAGTTTATTAGACACCTATGATAATTTATGCAACAAACAAATAATGAATGAAAAATAAATAACTTGTATATACCTACTAACTTTTACCTCTATTTTCTATACATAAAATACTTGTATTAGAAAAAAAATATTTTTATTTTTAAGCACGATTTTTTGTTGCCTTTAGACTCCTAGCTGCCAAACTATTTTTTTAAACATCAGTCCTAGAGCATATTAGCGTTGAAGTTTTGTGAGTCTCTGCATTCATCACTGATTTTATTGTTATTGCATTTCGTTTCCATAGTTACAGAATAACGTGATCGCTTCAGAGATGATAAATCCACAATGAAACCAGTTCGCGTGGACACCATATGTATGTATATTGACTGTGGAAAGTAAAAAGGATGTAACCCACACATATAAAATTTTACAGGATTACAATTTGATTAATTAATATTAGATTATGTCAATTGACATAAAAATGTCCAGGAAAAAAAAATATTTCTGTCTTTTTTCTTGGTTTCAATTTTTTACAAGATCAAACTTAAAAGCTAAATTTAGATACTAATTCGGCATTTTTAGCTTGCATATTTTTGATAGATCGTGTATCAAGTTAAATAAATTGCGATTATCGAAAAAAACCTGTTTTGAAAAAACTGTGGGCCACGTCCTTTTTCCTTTCCACATTTGATATGTATATTATAATATATACAAATTCCCTCATACTAGGTTCATACGTTTATATACACATGTGTATATATATGTATGCATGCATCCAGTGGTGAAGTAGTAAATAAATAGGTACCAGGTCGGTCATTGATTTTTTCCCTATTTTTTTTATTTTTCTTTTATATCCGTCTGAAGTTAAAAAAAAACCACAAGTTTTAACAATTAAATCAATAAAAAACGATTTTTAATATATGTATGTACTTGAAAATTAAGTTACAAGTGGCAAAAAGGTGGCAGGGCGCTTTCCTCATTTTCAGGTGTCAGGTCGCCGACCTGGACCGACATGGCCCCACTACACGTGCATTTAATTCATATAAGAACAGAGAAGAGCCATTTCCATGATGTGTTGGGTCGTGTTTATAATTATATTATTACGAAGTTATGTGGATGCAGTCACTGCAAGTTCTGTTACTCAAAATACTCTTAACTATAAGATCAAATTGAAATTTTCCAATTTTTTTCAAATACAGATTATTTCTTATTAACTCTCGCGGCTCGGAGACTAGAAAAATACTTCTCATCCGATGGGGGTCGTTTAGGGACCCCAGTGATTTCCTCATTATTGGCCTTATTCTTATGAATTTCAAAAAAAAAATAGTCTTAGGGCTTTAAAATATCTCTCTGCATCATTACTCATACATTTTTTTTTAATAAATAATCATATTTTAAGTTGCGCATAAAAAAGACGTCATCCCAGCACACATATAAAATTGCAACTGACAAGCTTAGCCCAGCTATCTTACGAACGATCGCTTATCGCGGGCGCTTATCGTGTTATCGCGTATTTATATAAACTACAAAAGGTCCAAAAAACTATGATATAAGAAAACCTTAATTATACACATTGTATCACCCATATTAAAATAGATATTTAAGAAAATGTGGGTATTGGGGTCGCATTTCTTGAGCTTAGAACCGGAAAAGTTAAAATGCCAGAGCGGGGATTATATTTTAAGTAGTCGCTTATCAAGTCTACAAACAAACCGTTGCATCAGTGACTACCACATGCGTTTGGCAATGTAAAGGACATGAGACGTCTGTTTAGCAACGAAATGGGAAATAGAAATAAAATAACGTATATACATGTTGATCATAAAAAGTCTGAAAACTTCGTCTCGACAGAATTTATGGTCTTTAACCTTCGAAGGTTAAAAATCAGTAATAAAAAAGTTGTGTGCTTTCTGTATTTTACACCTAATGGTAAATTTAAAGCTATACCGTCACCTGGGGTCTCTCGAATCCCCAAAGTCCGTTTCCGATCAGCAGAGTTGTATCAGGGACTCAAAAAGCAATAATTAAAAAAACTTAACAGTTATAATTGTATTGCCTTAAAACCGTATTAAAAATAGAATTACGTCGTTTACTTTGGGAATTATTGAAAAAAAATATCAAAATTGTACTGTACCTAATGGGTATTTTAGAGGTTTTTTAGTTTGTCTGTTTAAAGTTTAAATTGCTTAAATGCTTAGATTTGCTTACAACGAGAGCTCTTGATAATATGTATGTATACATATCGACTGTGGAATGGAAAAAGTAACCCACCCACACATTTTATAGCAGGCGTGTTTTGATGATTTTGGGCCATTAGCAAATTATGAATTATACACAGCCTTAAAGTGCACGAAAACTTCTAAACTGGTATTTAATAGACATAATCTAATATTAATCAAAGAAATTGTTCAGAAAAAACCTTTATTTCAGTATTTTTTCTTGGTTTTAATTTTTTTCAGGGTCTTCTTTTTAAAACTTAAAAGCTAAATTTAGATATTGTATAGATTGAACCTGTATCAAGTTTAATACATTGTGATTATCGAAAAAAAACCTGTTTTGAAAAAACTGTGGGTGACGTCCTTTTTCTTTTCCACAGTCGATATGTTAATTCTCAGGTCCTGATAAGAATTCAAAACGTTTTTTATCTGAACATCTACAATAAGTATTGCATGGTGTTTGTTCTTTGTTTTCACTTCCTATGGCCTTCATCTGACCGAATCTAACAAAACAGTACTTAACCAATTAACATCCGGGAAAGGTATATTTATAAAGTGGTTTGCCCCCTTAAAATACTACCGAAACCGCATAGCATTTTTTTCACCCTTCCGACTGTGTATAACTAAGTATTCAAAAAACAAATTTCAAACAATTGTTATTCGTCTTGATTCATTTTTATAATGTTATCCCTGAAAGGATAGTGTGAATAAATTGCATCTATTAATCCGTAAAATATATTTTACTGTAGCACATTAATAAGAGCTTAAAAAAAATCAAAAAAGTTTGCTAAAATTTTATTAATCGTTTCGTCTTCGACTTCTCGAATATTATACAGTTGATTTGTAGGCTTTCCAACACTCATCGTTTCATCGTATTCATTTGACATTTAAAAAGCGATTTATCAGGCTTTCATTGAATTTTAAAATAACCTAACCTAACTTATATAATATTAAGGATAAGTATTGATTGAGAAAGGCTAGTATATAAATATTCGTGTTTAAAATTATAATTAAGACTTGCATTGAAACATCTTAAGATGAAGACGGTTAGTTGAGGATTTGCTGTGCTTAGCCCCAATCTAAATCCTCTTCTGCTGCCCAGAGTAAGTGCAGTACATCTGAATGTTTTTCACGTGGTACTCGAACCGCGGCTAGACACGTGAATTATTAAACCACCTTACACTTAAACTTGTAGGCGGGCAATTTCCAACCAGCCTCCTTTATCTATCCACCGTACACAGTAGCGCCTTTTACTATGATACAAAGATTCGCGTAAAAGTTGAATTACTCGAGACGGAGAATCTTTAATTTATTTTAATAATGCGACGATATAATAATCACCTTTTTAACGTCAACTTATTGTCATTAATCAATTCCGTTTATTTATCAAAGGTTTTTGATAAATAAATAAAGCATGACTGGACTTGCTGTGAGTATGAGTATTTCAACTGAAAAACGAAATGAAATTTTTGCTTTTTATTTGTGTCTATTTTACACATGAACTTCATTTACTCGAGAGTAATATTTTAGAAGTGGTAGTGGTGGGATAATCAACAACCAACTTGCATCATTTATTATATAGAATTTAAAAGATACGATTCTTTTATCAATATGTTTTAAACGCCACTGCTATTGTGCCTATTTCCAGAGTACTATGTACCCGTTGTTTCGATATCAAGGGACATACAATTTTCATATGGGTGCCGTTTTCTTTTATTGTTACGGTTCAATGGTAGATGCTAAACTTTGCTGCCCATTAGTAAAGCATTTGAAATCATTTTGGCTTTTATTCAGAAGAGTTTCAACAATTTAATACAAAAACTATTAAACGAATTGCAATTTCAAAATGTCTAGATACTTTTTTAATGTTGAATTTGGAATTGCTTATGTTTAAATTTGCTATTAATTATAAACTATGTTCATAAGTTTTTATCATCTTCATATCGCACATTTTGTTTAATGTACATATTTTTTTAATCACTAGCTTTTTTGAGTGTACGACTATAATTTAAAGTGTGAAAATATGTGACTAATTGTGATTGTTCCTGGAACTGCTTGTTTCCCAGTTTTGTTCGAATCGGAGTAAACAATATTTTTTCGAAGAAATTTAGGATGAAGGGAGACATCTGTATTTAGACATACGGACGAAACAACCATGTTGACATAAATCACAGACACGACAATCGTAAGAACAATTGAAAAAAAATATGCTTTATTATGGATTTTAATATGAACATTGCTAGCAAGGTTGAGCAAATTATATATTGTACAAATCGTAGCAATAATGTCATAATAAGCTTACGTATTTTATGCAGAAAAATATTAGTTTTTTTACTACTCTCAAAACACGACTATCGTAACATATTACAGTCGCATAGATAATGAGAAAAATCGTCACAAAGTATTAAATGTTATTGTGAGAAGCGATAAAATCAATAATATCTCTAGTACTGATGTTTACAAAAATTACAATCAGACTAAGTGTATTGATCAATCTTAGACGTCACTCATTTTTTTTACAGTTTTGCTAATTAATTATATTCGATTTCGGTCTAATATTTTTTCGTAGTACCAAACGTGTTTATAAAATAACAAAAAATGTGAACATCCTGTTCCGTGTAGGTGTGCGTCTCCACAGCATTGGTGTAAACGTCAATTTGTTTTACTGAGGTCGCCATTAGGTACGACGAGACGGGATGCAGTATGCATACTTTGGGAAACACAGGTGAGAGAAACCATATTGCTTCGTCAGAAATACTGTTAAAACGGCATTCAAATAATTTATTGTTTTTCCTCAAGCTTATCTAGCGGATTTGCAATTTTATGTAATACTGAAAATTGTATTATATTTAAATATATATATATGTATTTACTACAGCTAAATCTGACAATAATTCTAAATGTTTTTATTTTCTTATGAATCAAATCCCCTTATAAATCTTTATTATCTATTTCAATTCAAAATGAGTTTTGAGGCTATCAATGAATACAAGTATTTACCATTTAAAAACACTGTTATTACATATCGTAAAAAAAACAATGTGGCTAAAATATCATTACTTTTTGTTCTCTTACAGTCAGGAACGAGTAACATCGACCTTTCAAATATAAAATGATGTCGAACATGCTTCTTGCTAGAGTGCCAAAGAGGCGAAATACGTTTCATATTTTGATACACAACAAGTGGAATAACAAAGTTATAAAAAATAATTTTATATATTTTAACCGATTTCTTGCAATTCAGAAAATATCGGATAAATAATGTATACATATTTTGCGTGAGAGAGAAGTTACTTATTGGAATTTCGATAATAAATTTGAATCGTTCAAATTATGTACATTCACAAAAGTTTTGTCACTAACGAGCCGGGTTTCGCATTCAAGATCATCCGTGCACTTGAACGCCTGAAAATGAATGCGTGTGAATGTACATAATTTGAACGATTCAAATTGAATACCAAAAACACTCTTTTTGTACTATTTCCAAATTTTCTAATTGATGTCAAGAATGATTTCGCTCGTCATGATTGTCCGATGATAATGATCTTAACCTTTTCACCAATAATTGACTAATGTAATAAATTAATTTTGTCTTCTAAAATGATTTTTTTTTGTAATATGGAAATTGGTTGTTCTGTTATCCCTGCCACAGACGCCTTTGTAGGTAGAAGGGTTGGTGTTGGAAATGCACTTAGCGGTTTTCGTATGTCACTGTTAACCCCTCCCCCTCTCGATCAGCCGTCCTCGCGATTCGCCCGATCATCGGTCTTCCCACTATCGGCTCCCACTCGAGACTGGGCCACACGATTTTTCGACACGAAAAAATAGTCACTAATTTTCATTTGATTTGGCGATACTTATTATTTTTAAGAAAGTTTAAATTTAAAAATGTTGTTAATATTAATAAATTCCAAAGAAAATGATGTATAGCAATTGATAATTGTTTCCTATCAAAATATATGGTTAAATTTAAAATTTAAAACGCTTTAAATTCCAAAATTTTAAATTAAATTGAGTCTCAAATAATTACATTCATTATCAATATATATGGATTAATTTTCCTAAATCATGATATAAATTAATAATTTAGATTGTTTCTGCAACTTAGACACTGTGAGAGCGATACTTTATAGAAGTTTGGCATTTAGTCAAAGCTTTTAGTATGAATTTTTTACTAGTATTGGTTTCTGCTATTGAATGTTTTCTTTCCACGAACTTGAAAATTTGGCGTTGAAATATAGTGTTCTAATTTTGGCATGGCATTTAACTTGTTAACATTACGATATTAGTTTCAAATACAGCCGCCTATCAACTTATAGTAAAGAATTAAAATTGTAGGCAAGTGATATTGTTCGCCCGTGTGACATGCCCTACGACTATATGTTATATTTGTTACGCCGAATCGGTAAAATTACATATTTCATGCAGTTGGCAGAAATTTTAAGAACGCGTTTAAATCAATCATTCTGCATTAATAATTAAAAACAATAATGACAATATTACAACCAAGCTAAATTTGACTTCTGTGTGAAAATATTTTTTTCAACTGTCATGTTGACAGTTAAAGAATTTATATACTGACCATAGACAATAATTATACACTACAGTAGAAATACACTATACAATACAGTAGAAATTTTACCGAATGCGTGAAATTGGCAACGAGCTTGCCGAATTCACGCATTCGGCAAAATTTCTGCCGACTGCGTGAAATAGGCAATTTCACCGATTCGGCGGCGTAACATATATATATACTAATAAATAATTGTTTCGGACGTAGGTGTAAACGTTCTTTTGTGAACGTTTTAAAAATCTGGAGGGAGGGTATATCATTGCAACATGCAAATCATCAATGCAAATCTTTGGCGACAACGTATCTAAGATATTCTGCATCGAAACCATTTTTAAATAATTTGATTCTTATTTCAATAAATTTATTACATGACATATCTATGTATGAATGGTTAAAAAAGAAAAAATAAGGAGAAAGTACGTTTGTATACATGATTTGCACTTTATGACGTGTTCTATGACATCATCAAAAATTCACGATAAAAATACACGATATCGAAACAATCTAGATTTGTTTCAGAAATTTATCCATTTTAATATCATACATTAAATATATTAAAAACCTAATAATAGTACAATTTGGCTGATTGTACCATATCTACCCATAATCGGCAAAATAACTTAAGTGACACGATTCGGTAAATTGTGCTTTAAGCCAATAATTATGTTGAATAAATTGGCATTTACTTGGCGGAACTCCATTGTAATAAGGTTAAAAATATCAAAGTATTTAGTTCTACATTTCTTTTATAAGATAAGTTTATAGCTATTTCGGCGTGCGCCATCATCAGAACTGTGATTAGAAGAGATTTATTTATTTATTTAATTAACATTGCACAAGGTTGACAAATTATAAATTTAAAACTTTTACAATGAAGAAAAAAAATAGTACAATTTAATATTAAAAGCAGTAGAAAAAAATGGCAAGGAAGTCAACTGAGTAAGCTCCGACGAACTCTACTTTAATACAATAAAAAAAGTATTAAAATAGTAAAATAGTGGAATATCTCGACACCCGAAGCAATATTGTTGAACACCGTTAAAGCTCCCCTCAGTGGCATCCCCATTGGCAGGCTGGTTCTGCACCTTAGGAGAAAAAACAATTCATGTCCACGATTTTTCAAAAAAAATCAGGAAAATAATACAGATGATATACACAATAAATCTAGTTATTTGCTGTAACATCCTAATATTTTATATTACAATTATTACATTTATTAAACATGACTTTAGTGTTTCTAAGAACGATCTCAAAGATTAGGTTAGTCAGGGTAAATTAGTTTTAATTGAGCTGGTATTTATTATTAGTTACATTAGGGGTTTTAGTAACGGTGATGAAATAATGATTGTTTGTTCATTTAAGATATCGTTGGCTTGATTATGCCTATTACTTTTTAATTGGTCAAGTGCATTAGGTTTCGAGCCTTTATTAAAAAGATGAAAACAAATTGGAGTTCAATTCAAATTTATGTCATGAGATTCTGTAATAAAATGGTTCGCAAATTTTGAGTCTGATTTTTTATTGTTAAAAGATCTTACATGCTCTTTAGCTCGAATCGATTTACTCCTCCCTGTCTGTTTTATGTACAGTGGAACCTCTTATAACGAGCACCTCTCATAATTCCCATAACGAGCAAAACAGATTGTGAAAAAAATGCTCCCTTAACGAGCGATATTTCGCATAACGAGTGACGCAGTTTCGGAAAGATCAATTTAACATCGTTGCTTGCCTCAAGATGATTGAAAAGGCATGAGAAGAGGCTAACAAGAGAACCATCACTTCGGCTTGGAAGAAGCTTTGCCAAGAAGCGTTTTCGAATGTGATTTTGAGGGGTTTGAAATCTGTGAAGTTTACAGTCAACAAGATTGTATCTTTGGCCAATAACATGGGACTGGAGGTGGATAACAACGGTATTGATGAACTTGTGAAAGAGTACAGTCAATGCTGACCACCGAAAAGCTTATGGAGTTGCATTGTTTTTCACAGCAAGAAGTTATGGAGGAGAGTTTGTTAGTGGAGGAGGAGGAAGTAGCAGAGCAACAATCTTCTGGCGCAATAAGAGAAAAGCTGAAAGCATGTGAAACTGTTGCATCGTACATTGAGAAGCATCACCCTTATAAGGAGTTGGTTATACGTTTTACAAATTTATTCAATGATAATGCTGTGACATTTTTACCAAATTTTGAAGCGTCGGCAATAACAAATCTATGCTAGTGAAAAAGAATTAATTATTTGTCATAAATAATAAACTAGTCGATTTTTATCGTTTTTTGGAAATCGAAATCGCATTCCATTTTGTTATGCTCCTAAATAATTTATAAGTATGTAATTTTACTTGAATACACGTTAAAAATATAAAAAAATGATTATTTTTTTTTGGCATGGAACGCATTATTGTATTTAACATTGCTTTATATGGGAAAAATTGTTTCACATAACGAGTAATATTCTGTTACGAGTTAAACTAGTTATGAGAGGTTCCACTGTATATCGAATTACACGAGCCGCAGGACATTTTATATATCCCGCTTCTGTCAAGTTAATTAATTGTATCTTTACTCTTTTTAAGATGCGTTCACACATTAACCAAATTAACTGACAGTAACCGATTCGAAGGAATTTCATTTTAGAACATAATTTTAAAACACATCTGCAATATTTATAAATTGTTCGTAACAATTTGCTGCCTATTACGGAACGATACGTTCCCCCATGTGAAATAAAATGACCACCTACGTCAACTTACTGATTTTTAATATATATTTTTTTTGATAGAATTATGTATAAATATATGTAACCCTAGGAAACTTAATACCAACCCACGAGACGGTATTCGAAGAAATCTAAGAACCTGTTTTTTCTTAGATGTCCAGTAGCAGATTCTGTATAGATAATCTCAACGCTTCAATTGAATGAACGCTGAAATTGTCAAAATGTGATACTAAATTTTAAACCAGGAGCACATTAAAAACATCATTAACTTATTTTTTTTTATTAGTTTCTTAACGTATTTCGTAATACAGTGGTACTCAAAGTGTGTACTTTAACACCGTGGGGCACAGTTCCATATTTGCTCTGTTCTAAATAAATCCAGTCAATCTTGTTTTAACGGTGAAAATTATAAATATTTAAGAACGATTTTTGTTTTTTTGTGCTTATTAAGTTAACGTAAAAAGTTTCTTAGAATATTTCATAAGCTTCCTGGATTTGGAGAAATTTTAAATATATTATACAAAAAACCAAGGCTGTGGAGTCGAGCGTTTTCTCCGGAGTTGGAGTCAGAAAAAATATTATTGATTGTTCAATTATTAAAAATTATTATTCATCTCATTGGTGAAATTATGACTATGTACTAGAATTTTTCTAGTAACAAGAATGATCTGACGATATACATATCACAATATGTAAGTCAAGCGCAAATTATTGAAAAAAACAGTTCGGAGTCGGAGTCGTTTTTTAGTCCAGCTCCACAGTCCTGCTACAGTTTATAAAATAGATTCGAGCTAAAACTTTTTTGTGTATAGTAATTTATATATTCACAAATACACATGCTTATATTGCTTTTCATCAGTTGATAATGCTCTTCATGAGCGAAACCGATCCTGATCAAATTAAAAAAAAATGGAATTACTAATTTTTTTTTGTTTTTGAATATAATACCTTTCCATTAAGTATTGACAGTGAACACCGTAAAACATGTATATATATATATATACAGGGCTTTTTTTACCCTGTAACGCGGCGGAACGGCGTTCCGGCACCGTTTTTTTCTCGAAATTTTAATAAATGTTTAATTTTATTTATTCTATTTTAAAATATGTATATTTTGTTTTATTTTCTATGCATTATATGAAAAGCCGTCATTAATTCTATCAAAATGATATTCGAATATATAATAAATAATATACCTTCTTAGAAAATACTCGAAAAAAGTGCGTTCCGGCACCTTTTTTTTCAAAAAAAAAGCACTGTATATATATATATATTATAATAAACCGAAAAATGTAAGAGTATTCAAGATAATTCTTTTTCAATTTCAAAAATATACTGGATATAATAAAAGTACTAAGAAATATTATTTTTATTTCTACACTCATTTTGACAGATATTGCTTTCGGCCATCAAATTAAAATAGGAAAATTTGACTCTGTCAAATTAAACTTCTAATTCACTCACTTGTAGTTGATTTAATCATTCACCTAAACATGATTGAATTCGTTTTTTATTTAACAGGACAGTCCGGTTTCTAGAAGGAAGTGTTTTGAGGTGTCAAAATCATCTCAAATCTAAACTGACATTATTTGCTCATGTAAACAAGAAGTTTTTTTGTATACGTTTTTTTTGTAAACGCAATTCAGTGAAACTTTAAAATATATTATACAGATAATTAAACGCAAAACCAGATGTCTGATATTTCACGATCTAGTGAATAATTTAATATTTAACTTTACGTTATACCAAATTTTCAATAAAGCCTCTGTTTTCGGAAATTTCTGTAGTACAGCAAGCATATTTCGTATATTTTTTAAAGCAAAAACCTAATTAATAAACATCTTCTTTCAGAAGAAGATTCTTAGGAAAAACACGATTTTATTAACAGCCATGCATACCGCCTTTGTGGCCGAGTGGTCAGCGTTGTTGGCTTCGGTTACGGAGGGCACGGATTCTAACCCCGGTACGGACAGTTTTATAAATTGATTTTTCAGTCGATTTATGAATTTCTGTTCGAAGGCATGGATGTATGTGATGTCTTGAATTCCCCTCTCCCACTCATCCTATGAATGGGGCGTATCGAGAGCGATTAGCTTACCACTAGTCTTGTCCTAGCTCTATCCTTCTATCTCTACTCTCTTTGGAAAAAGACTGCCATAGATCATTATTTAACCCATGTTCGCTCCCAATGTGAAGCATATGAACTCGAACTCCCAATTGAGTTTAAATTAGTTTAAATTAAATTAGCCGAATTAGTATCTAAATTTAGGTTTTAGGTTTGAATAATATTAAAACAAAGAAAAAATACTGAAATAAAAGTTTTTCCCAGACAATTTCTTTAATTAATATTAGTTTATGTCAATTAAACACCAGTTTAGAAGTCTCCGTGCACTTCAATGTTGTGTATAATTCATAATTTGTATATGGCCCAAAATCATCGAAACACGTTTTTTGTGCCTTCTGTAAAATTTACTATGTGTGTTTTACGTCCTTTTTCCTTTCCACAGTCGATATATTATAAATGTGGAGGATCACTTATTGCTTCCGTCATCCGCCATTGAGTCGGATAGAATTCTCTTAATTTACAGAAGTTTTTATCGACACTAAGAATCAAGCATAGTTACAGGAATTTTGTACTTTACTTATTAGGACACTGCCATAATTTTACTTTATTACATTCAATAAGCAATCTAAGATAAAAACGTATTCCGTTACCAAAACTTATCAATAAGTAAGTAATATTTATCTGGCGAGACAAATCTATCAATAATAATATCAATCAATGTTTTGCTTGAAATCTGCATTCGATAATCTTCGTTAAATCATCTGATATTTAAAAATAAAATCAATAGATATTGTTATATTTAGGAACGTGGGTAATCAATTTTACTTATCGTGACAGAAATAAATCCTTGCAATGCATGAATGACCAACCATTTTAATATTTTAAGATTTTCAGTAAAAATAATCTTTGTGTTTATTGCTTTAGGATTCGCTAGTATTCACAATACAAGTAAAATACATGGCTGTAAATTTTAGCCAAGCCAATGATGCTTATTACAATGGCATACTGGCTACTATTTACTACTTAATTGGCAGTGCGTAATATAATGTGGACTTTATCATTATATGACATAATTTTATATATCGACTGTGGAAAGGAAAAAGGACGTCACACCACACATATCAAATATTACAGGAGTCGTAAAAAACGTGTTTTGATGATTTTGGGCCATATGCAAATTATGAATTATACACAACATTGAAGTGCACGGAGACATCTAAACTGGTGTTTAATTGACAAAATCTTATATTAATTATAGAAATTGTCTAGAAAAAACCTTTATTTCAGTCTTTTTTCTTGGTTTTAATATTTTACAAGGTCATCTTATTCAAACATAAAACCTAAATTTAGATACTAATTCTGCATTTGCAGCTTGCATCCTTTTGATAAAACGTGTATCAAGTTTGATACATTTTGATTATCGAAAAAAATCTGTTTTGAAAAAAACTGTGGGTTACGTCCTTTTTCCTTTCCACAGTCGATATATAGAGAGACAATATATAGTAGACATTAAAATGAGACTTATTCATAAGATTATAGGCTACCAATTATATTAAACATGTGTTTTCTCATATTTTTGAGGTGCTTCTATATCCTGTTAATTATTTTCATTGGATTTAAAGCGTTCGCAATATAATAAATTACAGTTTTAATTCGTAAAATTACTGCTAAACGTTTTTTATACGATTTTACAAAACAAATTACCGCACTCATGAACAAAACAACTAATAACACCTATGTGATAAAAAAAAAGAGCATTGGTTTGCTTTAGCATCATATTTGAAAATTCTTTAAATGAAAATAATTTGAACTTAGAGCAAGTAGCTTACCAAATTCTCAAATGGCGTTAATTTTGATAGATACACTATGAACCTTGATTTTAAATGGTTGGCAACCACATTAGTTTCTGATATCAAATATTTCAATATTCTATCTCTAATTCTGGTAATTCCATATTGATAAGTTTCCTCTATAAATAGGAATATGATCAGCGGTTCCTCATTCAATCGTGTTTGTAAAGCCAGATACGTGAAGATGCAGTTCGCAGTGGTTCTCTTATTGTGCGCAGCGGCGGTGTCCGCCGAGATGCCTACCATCAACAGGTTCATGAGGCCTACCGGAGCCGAGAGGTTCACAAACCTCCTGAAGGCTGTTGAGAACAGCAGAATTGTTGGAGGAACCGAAGCCAAGCCACACTCCAGACCCTACCAGGTACATTTCACTTCGATCTAAGCCACATTTGAGTTGTAAAAAAATACAAAATACTTTTTTTGTGTTTGTGTTTCATAGAAAATGATTGTTGAATCTTTTTTTCATTGCTTAATGTTTTTTTCCAAAATATCCACATTGCGTTTTGCCCTTTTTTACTGTCCTTTTTATTTATTACGATACTGCGCACTTTGGTGGAATTCGAGCCATGGTTCTCAAACAAATAAATTTGACGTTTTTTTTTGCGTTCAAATACTTTACTTATATTTCGAAGTAGATGACTTATTGTCGGAAAAGTGGCGTAGTAAGAGGTGGCGGAACGGTCGGACCGCCCCGGCGCCACTCTTTAGAGGGCGGCATTTTTGAATAGAAAAAAGAAAATTTCGAACAAACGTTTTTTTCTGTCTTTCGGGCTATCTTCTTTTTTTGAAAAAGGCAAAAAAATATATCCAAATTTCTACTGATAAAAGTATTTTTTTTCAATATTACCTCATACTTAATAAGACAGACCTTTGGCATATTGATTTGTTGTCATCGACCCGTAATCGGCAGACAATTCATAAATTTTACAGAAGAAGGATTTTTTAAATTCCTGACATAATCAGTTGGCAAAAAGAGTTCATTATCTTTCCCAGACAACAATTCGTGAACAATATCAGGACATATCATTTATAATTTGAAAACTTAATAATCTGCATTCACTTCTGCTATTAAAAAAATTGTCAAGTTTAATCGACATAATTATAATGTAAATACTTACACAACTTTAAAATGATTTACTTTCGTATAATTATGGATATTATATGGCTTGAAGATTCAATTTTTAGAGTGACAAACTATCAAAGAAGAGAATGATACGCCATTTTTAAGTGTACTTTGTCTTATGTATCGTAATATTTTTTTAAATATTTTATATCCTCTAAATATTTCAAATGAATCAGATGTGGTGATATTGAACATGTTTTTATAATTTATTATTTCACGCATATGAAGCCAATAATTCGGTTTTAAAAAAAGATATTTTATGAAACTCGCAAAAATAAATTAATCAGATACTTTTTATACTCTCGTGTAATGTTGAATTTCGTGGAGTTTCGATCATTACATTCTGGGTTGATAATATTCAAAATATCGTGCTTTCATGTTTCAAATTAAAACGCTGGAATATATTTGGGTGCTTATTACGCAATATTTATTTCTATAATATTATTTTTATCACGTGTTTGATTTTAATCAACGATGACCTTCTTTAAATACGATAAATAATAAGGACTCAATGATAAAACAACGGCTTAAGTTTAAAAAAATATAAATTAAGCTTATCAAAAATTACAAAACGATTTTAATTCTATCTGATTGATTACTACTTTTATCAATATTTCATATCTTTTGAGATAACATCTTTAAAGTTTATGTAACTGACATGGTCAAAAATTAATTAATACCATTAGCTAAAGATTATTCAGTAATCTTGCATGTAATAGATTAATATCGTAAAATATTGAACAATCTCAACTCTTTATCAGAAATATTTTCTAAGTCATATCCTTCATTGCTTGCAGTCTTATAAAATGAAATCTATAAACTATGCAGTAGTTTTTTCTACAATATTCACTGTTAAAAAAAATCATTGAAGATACACGTGCTTCTGTTCTGGAGTGGATAAGGCTATGAGGGGACTCGGAATAAACAATATTGGGTATTCTTTGACAACCGTTAGCCTCTGTCGTCAAATTTTGTCACAAATTCATCTAATATTTTTTTACCTCCCCTCCATGCATTTCAATACTTTTAATGCAAATATTTCAGGGTGACTAATTGTAGGCGGAAAGACATTTTTATACCAATTCAATATCGAAAAATGACTCTCTTTGTTTAAAAAAAAATTGTGTACTGTATGTGTGTATGTATGTATGTATGCGCATGTGTGTGTACATGTACGGATATAATATGGAGGAAGCATATGGAATTTGATTTGCAAAATAATGCATATGGAGTTCCCGTGAACTTCTTATCTCTGTAGTGATCGCGCCCTTCCGTCTGCAAACGACGGTAAGGGGATGCAATTTACAATTTTTCAAAATCTTTATCGATGAAGGAGACTGGAAGAACCTTGGTGCGTCCTGGTACTTGAAGCTCCATAAATTTGATATTCAAAAAAAAAAAAATCATCAGTTTAAAAATATTCACTAGAGAAATTGTATCCGGTTCTGATCTCATTGTAAAACCAAGGAAGATTATGTTTTTTTTTATTTATTATTTTTATATTATACTTATACACAATCTCGATTGATAATTATTCTCATTGTTATGTAAATGTATTATAATATTAAATTACTTCAGGTTGGACTCTTGCTGACTCTTCCCGATGGTACCGCTTTCTGCGGAGGTTCTTTGGTCTCCAAGAACTACGTCATGACCGCAGCTCACTGCGTCTACGATGGCAGAAACACCGTCACCGACTTCACCGCCGTCCTTGGAGCCCACAACATCTACGACGAACCTAACAGCGTAAGGATCCAGTCCAAGACCGCCATGGTTCATCCAGGATGGAACCCAGCTACCCTCCAGAACGATATTGCTCTCATCAAGTTGCCCGTTGCCGTCGAATTAACCGGTAATCTTTCGTACTTTTTGTTTTTTCTGACCCCCTTTTACCACCCTTCAATTAATAGTAAAGCATATGTGTCTCATTATTATCACTCTTATTCGTGTAGCGAGTGGACATGATCAATCAAGACATAAAAAAAACCTGAAAGAATAATACCAAATTCAAAATATTTTTTTTAAGATTTCGACTGAAAGTGCTTGGTGAAATTTCAATATTAAATTTGAATCGTTCAAATTATGTACATTTTCACAGATTTTGTCACTAACGACCCGGGTTTCGCTTTTCGGCATCTTTATGCGTCCAAGTGCACGAATGAACTTGAACTGATTCAAGTGAAACCCGGGTCGTTAGTGACAAAATCTGTGAAAATGTACATAATTTGAACGATTCAAATTCAAAATGTTTTATTAAAAAAACTGTACAATATAACTGATTTCTTTTCGACTATGCAATGTAGTGCTTAGTCAAATAAATTTGCATGAAATAAGTTATCACAGTGTGACAGTTTATTTACAAAGTCAAGCTCAAAAGTCCAAAAATCAACATAGCTAAGAAATTAATGTCAGATCTAAGAGAAGCAATCGTTTTTAGAATATGGAAATCTGATACAGCTTAATTAAGTTTCATTAATATTTGTGAAAACTAAATAAATCTTTAGAGATAATAGACACACGTATTCTATAGGTATGGGTATATTTTGAAAAAAAGGACGCCGTTCCACCAATTACATGGGAAAAAAGCACTCGGTATATTCTTATGTAGATTATCATCCGACTTCAATAACTGTTACAGGATAATTGAATAATCAGTTTTTAATTAATTTTTCAGACAATATTCAACTCGTCAACCTTCCTCCACTCAGTGCTCTTGGAAACCACTTCACCGGTAATGCTGGTACCGTTTCCGGATGGGGAAAGCCCAGCGATGGTAAGGATAATTTTCAATCATAAAATAAATTGTGTAATAATAACTATTTAGAAAAAAAACACACTAAAGATACAGTGTATGTCAAGAATTTGTATTTTAACGAAATAGTTTTATGTAAACATATTTCATAAAATAATATAAACTCAAACAAAAGAAACTGCTCTATACATTTACGAAATGCAAAATATATTTCTGCAATCAACACTACCATATTATAGTACATATTGTATGTACTAAGCTTTATATTATATTTAAGAAAAGACGTAGGAATTCGACCATTTGTATTTATTTTCTTCAGTGATTTCGGGTTCCGAAAACATAAATATGGTATTTCACTGAATAACGAGGTTATCAATCGAAAACGACTTTTTCACAAAGTAACCGCCGACGCTATTAAAAATAAATTTCTTTTATAATTAAAAATAACAATTCAGTTTGAAAAATTAGTATCTTTGCTTTGCAGCCGTCAACACCTTGTCTCCTGAACTTCGTGAAGTGACCATGAACATCATTGCCAACCTTGAATGCAATGTCAGGTATCTTGGAGTCATCCAGGCAACTCACGTCTGCACTAGCGGAGCCAACGGAAAGAGCAGCTGCAACGTAAGTATTTATTACATTTTACTATTATTACATTACAGCAAAACTGTTTTTTTTTTTTACAAAATCAAGTAATGATAAATTAACAATATGAAACATTTATTAGATCCTAATTTATATGTCTGCATTCAATAATAATTATATACTGAAGCGTTGGAATCTTTCATTGTTTTAGAGACATTCATGGCTAACACTAATTTATGGATGATATTATTCTGTATAAAAAGATAAAGGGAGCTTAGTGTGTAATCAATGTCCAAAAGATATAGTTTAATAAAATGATCTTAAAAGATAATTTACAAACATTACTTAAGTATTGTATTTTTTTACATTTTATGTAATATTACTTACAACAACATCCTTACTTTGTTATACAGGGAGACTCCGGCGGCCCATTGACTGTTGTCCTCAGCGGAAAGACCATCCAAGTAAGCTTTTTTTTAATAATATGACTTTTAGAAGGTAATGTTTATTGTGGGACATTAGAATATTATTATGATATAAGTCATTAACGGCTATATTGTAATGTTCTGTTCACAATATTCACGGTTGGCCTATTTTACTTTTCAGGTTGGTATTGTTTCCTTCGGTGTCGCTCTCGGTTGCGAGAAGGGATGGCCAGCGGTATTCACCAGGGTGACCAACTTCGTAGACTGGATCCACGCCAACGCTGGAATCAACTAAAAATTTGATCATCCACTACAAATGCTTACAATTTTTCAAAATTACCTATGATATTCGAAATGTATACTTTGATAGCCCATTTAAAACCTGGAATAACTAAAATACAAGCTTAGGAATCTGTCTGTTTAATTGATGTCTGGAAATGATAGTTATGCTTTATAGTTTAGCTAAAATTGTCAGTGTTGATTGAGTGGTAAGGTTCCTAAATATTACAGAAATAATGTTGTTTTTATTGTCAATATTAACTTCCCAATGCTTCACTACAAATAGCTCATACCTTTTGTGTAAATTTGTCAATCATTTATCCAAAAGCGCTGTGAGGTGAAAAAATACATTTATTTTCCTATGTCACTGTTTTAAATGGTCAATATTATAAATTGTGATATCATTTTTTTGTTCATTGTAAGAATAGAAAGTGTGAATTGGTTAGTACACGAAAAGAACTTTATAAAAGAGAAATAGAACTACGGTACAACCAGAAAAATATATATTTTCTTAAGAGCTTCAAATCAAAGGATTAATGAACGAAACACAAAGTTATAGCTTGTTTTGATTCATTTAATATTAATTCAGTTAACTCAATAATTTGGCACAGCTCTCGGCTTGAAAACGAAATGATAATTTGCCCCATTAACCAGAAAAGGTTGCCCATGCCTGGTATAAAACATCTAATGGGAAGCCACAAGCACATATATGGGAAAAGATTCTCCAATTCGTTTGCTTAAGATTATTCTGGAGTGTACCCATTTCACCTACAAATTTTTTGACCATCCTTGTTACAACCCTACTTATGCAAAATGTTGAAAGCTAAATTAACAAGAATGGATTAGGCTGAATGGTTTTGGTTATATTTTATCTTCTCTCCTCATTATTCTATAACATGAACCCCGATTCATACACCAAAGTACTGGTATTATCGATGAGGAATGACAGGTCATGCAGTTCATTCATGTTGACCTTTCATCGGTAGAAAAGCGTAAAGGTCATTTTTACATACGCTAACAGTATGTCTCACGTGGACGAAATCAATGCGAATGCAAAGCTATTTGATGTGGCACGAAAATATTAAATGGTCTCCTCCGCTATACAGTGACCTACGTAAAAAAAATAAGCCGCGATCAGTTGATTTGATATTTTGATTCGTTTTGATTCGCTTTAAATCACGTTCCAATCGTGCTTGCAGCGACTTCACCCACGTATGACGTAGCGTAATGCTTTTCTGCCGATTACAGGTCGGCAGAAAAGCATCTGGATCTCCAGCAAAAGGATTTGAAAGCTTAGATGTCATAAACTTAAATGAGGTAAGCAAATGTTTACTTTGATAAAAAAACACAAAGAAATCAAACAACAATCGATCATTATTCTTAAGGCTTCATTTTATTTTTTATTGTGTAATATACTAGTTGAATGGAAAACGTATAACACGCATTATCTATACAAAGAGTCATATTTTAAAAAAGATTTAAAACAATGCCAAGAAACTAGTTTATGATAAAAAAATAATTTAAAAAATCTGCATTCTAGCTGCCTGCAACATCTAGATACATTAGAGGCCAACACAAGAAACTATTGTTTTGAAGAATCAACTTCATACAATACAATTCAATTCAAGTCTAATATACAAATACAATTCTCCCATTAATTGAATACAGCCAATTATCTTATTTTACCGATACTTTCAAGCTTGATCTCCCAAGGAAAACAATTCACATTTAATATTTATAAACAAGTTTACTATGGTTCATTAAATTTTTTGGTTTTGCCTAAATTAAATATCAATTGGAGAAAAGTCAATATAGGTAATCACATTTCAAAAACAATGAAGTCAATTTTAAAAATGTTATATGTGTTTATATTTTGAAGAAAAAGTCTTCTGTTATATTTATATTTAAGTCTCTACTACTCTGTGATACCGCTATATTTAAAAACGAGTGTTATCAATTTTACTTATCTTGACAGAAATAAATCCTTGCAGTGCATGAATGACCAACCATTATAATATCATTAAAAATAATCTAAATAATCTTTAGGTTTATTGCTTTAGGATTCGCTAGTGTTCACAATAAAAGTAAAATACATGGCTCTAAACTTTAGCCAAACCAATGATGCTACTCAATCTTCTTGAGATATGGACATATCGAGTGACGAATTGCCCCACAAGCACAGGAGGCTCTTAGAGCGAACATTCAAAATACTTTATTTCATTCATCCTTATCAACTCCTTCAATTTTTAGCTTCTTATAAAAGTGAATACTCTTAGCTTAGTGAAGAGGCGATAAAAATTCTAATTTAAATTCAGAATTGAAATGAAATTCAGAATCAAATTCTAATCCACAACATATTTATGCGAAAAGGCCTTTTCATCTGTCACAGCAATCAAAACACGGTATTGATCTCGGTTTGAAATACATTCTGTTATCCATTTTGCAGTTATACCATTGAAGCCAAAGATAAATTTTATCATTTCAAATATCCAGGAACGTCCATCACATTAAAAATTACTAAAGCTTTTATAATTTAATTATAATTAATATTGTTATGAACTAGGTACATTTTTAGATGCATTTGATATCTTTTATTTCAATATATTATATAATATTTAACACAAAAGTCCAGTTAGTGGTCCAGTGTATTACGAACTCAGTTTTCAATAATTACTCTTCCAGCTTGGCCGGTAAGTAAATAGTCCTACTTTTAAATGCGGGAATATGATTCAGGATGCTGATCACATCTTTTGGGAATGTCCTGACTTGAATAACGAACAGAAAAAATTGCTCTAGACGATACCACTACCTGTCGGCCCCTTCAACGGTGGGCTGGTGATATGTTAACAAGGGGCTCGGTATATCTCAACCATAATGTCTTCATACCATGGGTAATGCATATGACGTGGTTCGCTGGCTTTTTTACGGCCCGTTGGTTGTCTTGTTCCTTCCATTAAAAAGACTTCAGTTTCGTATTACAATTCAAAATAAATTGCAGTTAAGTGCCGATTTGATCTGAAACGAATGATTTACTTAAATTAACAAAGGGATCGCCGGCTACGCCAAATTTTAACAAGGGGCTTGGGCGAGCCCCCCGAGCCCCTTTCCAGCTCACCCCTGGGCCCCTTCGGTCATGCCGACTGGGTTGCATCTAAGGCAAATTTTAAAGCATTCAAGGAATTCCCCACGTTTATGGAAAAAAAATCTGAACAAACAAACCTGGATATATTTATAATAAAAACAACCACTATCACTGGACTCAACGATAAATCTCAAGAGTGAGCTAAAGATATTAGGAACGGAGATGGTGGAAATACTCTAAATATTAAATGTATTATGTAATTATTTACATATACATTTGGCCAACAAAAAAAAAGATTTTTGCGTAAATTCGATGGTACTATTGTAAATTGTTAATGTTGATGGAACAGAATCCATATTGAAGTCACATATTGAAATCTGACTATTTAATAATTGCAGTCTGAGGTATTTATATAGCAAAGTTCAAATACCATTTTTGAAACAAAGAAGTGACTGAATAACAAGCATTTATCATAAATACAAAATCTATTTAAATGCTTTATAAAGACATACTCCACATTGGGAGAAATTACACGCATTACGCCCAAAAGATTAATTAAGTATGCTTCAATATATTCACCATTTTTTTTAACAAAGAATGTGAAAATTATTTCATAACCGGTTAAAAAAGTAGAAAATAGCATTTTTTCTGCTGTTTTGTTTGTTTTCTTACTGGTATTCTGTTAATTCACAAGATTTTATTCTACCAATTATGTCAAACATATGTTTTCCGAATGCTTGGGGTGCTTCTATATCCTTTTGATTATCTTCATTGGAAATAAATTGTTCGATATGCTATAAATTAAAGTTAAATTACAATTAAGTCGTGCACTTACTGCTTAAAGTTTGATATATGACTTTACATTACAAAGTATCGCATACCTGAACGAAGCAACTAATTAATACCTGTGTGATAGAAAAGAAGTATTGGCTTGCTTTAGCATCATATTCGTAAATTCTTTCAATGAAAATAATTCTAACTTAGATCAAGGAGCGTACGAAATTCCCAAATGGCATTTATTTTGATAGTTGCACTTTTAACCTTGATTTTAAATGGTTGGCAACCACATCAATTCCTAGTATCGAAGATTTAAATGTTCTATCTTTAATTTTGGTAATTCCATATTGATAAGTTTTCTCTATAAATAGGAATATGATCAGCGGTTCCTCATTAAATCGTGTTTGTGAAACCAGATACGTGAAGATGAAGCTCGCAGTGGTTCTATTATTGTGCGCAACGGCGGTGTCCGCCGAGATACCTGCTATCAACAGATTCATGAGGCCTACCGGAGCCGAAAGATTCACAAACCTCCTGAAGGCTGTTGAGAACAGTAGAATTGCTGGAGGAACCGAGGTCAAGCCACACTCCAGACCCTACCAGGTACATATCACTTCGATCTAAGCCACATTTGGGTTGTAAAAAAAATACTTTTTTTTGAGTTTGTGTTTCATAAAAAATGATTATAAAATGCAAAGCAAAATGTGATTTATTTGCGTATAGTTATGGATATTAACTATATGATATGATGATTCATTTTTTTCTACAATTTTCTCTTAACATTAAATTTGAACAATTCAAATTTAATATTGAAATTCCACCAAGCACCTTCAGTCGAAATCTTAAATTCTCTTAACATATCGAAAAGTTTGTAAAATCAAAGCTATCGAAGAAAAGAATGAAGCGCCATTTTTAAGTGTATTTTTTCTTATGTATTGTAATAAAATTTTGTAAAACAATAATAAATATATTTTGAAATATTTCATATTCTCTAAATACTCCAAATGAACTAAATGTGTTTCATGTTATTCATTCACTTTTAATTCAGCAAAATAGCACCCTTATTATTTCACGCATACATAGGTAATGATGCGGTCGTACAAAAGTTTTTTTAGAAAACTCAAAATAATTAAATACTATTTATGCTCTTGTGCAATGTTGCATTTTGTGGAGTTTCGCTCATGACATTCTGGCATGTTTCAACTTAAAACGTTGGAATATATAATATTTGGGCGGTCATTACGCAATACCTATTTAGAATCATAAAACTGAGCATATACTACTTTTATCACTTGTTTGATTTTAATCAATGGTGACCTTCTTTAAACAAAATAAATAATGAGAATTCAATGATAAAACAACGGCTTAAGTTTAAAAAAATCAAAATTAACCATATCAAAAATTACATCAAAATTTTAATTTCTTCTGATTTATTACTAATGTTATCAATAATTAATATCTTTTGAGATAACATCTTTGCAATCTTTTATTTTAAACTAGCCGGTACTCGGCTAGCGTTGCAATGCCACTCGAAGAAAGAAAGTGTTTGTGTTAATTGAAGTGCATTCTTTTTTCTGTCTGTTTGACGTTTGCTGCCGATTTTCTATGGTACAACACACGCGCCACCTACTGTAATTTAATTTTACTATAACCTTCGCGCAAGTGCAAGCATACGTTGTCAAAATGAACTGTATGGCAGACGTACAAACATTGATTTCTATATGTAAGATTTATAACCTTCCCGGAAGTGCAAGCAAAAAGTTTGTCAAAGTTTTATTGCAATCGAGTGAGCGGTGTGGCAACGCATTAAGTACGAACAAACAAACATTCATTTCACTCTGATCATGATTGTGTGACTTTTATTTCATACATTCAGTCTTGTACATTATATAAACACGAATCATTCATTTACTAAGCGTCAGTTCAAGTTCATCCGTGCACTTGAACGCCTGAAGACGCCGAAAGGCGAAACCCGGGTCGTTAGTGACGAAAACTGTGAGAATGTACATAATTTGAACGATTCAAATTTAATATTGAAATTCCACCAAGCACCTTCAGTCGACATCTTAAATTGTACAATATTCGTTGAACATCATGAAAATAATTACTTTAAACTCTCTTTGTTAATAATTTCGCATTCGAGATTGTATGTATAAGAACATTTAATAAGAGAAAAACCGTTTAATAAATGTGGAATGAATACAAATTAAATATAGAATGCTTTTCCATCAAGGACAGTGACAGTGAACACAGGAATTATGTACGTAGCAGTTTATTCATAAGTTACAAATTTTTAAAAATTGCCATAAAATAATGGCTTACTAGCGTTATGTAATATAATTCATAATGTACTTTTGCTGTCAAATATCACGAAATATTCTTTTGACGTTCTATATATAAATAGAATAGTATTAATTGAAGTGTTTGTCAAAAGAGTACAGTTTCTAATTCCAAATAAAACCAATCTAAGAACATCGCATAAATAACAAACAAACAAACAATCACACCTAATGCACGAAACACATTTAAATGTAATGTCCATGCGATTTGACAGATCTGAAATCGAAACAATCGAACATCAAATTTGAAATCAAACGCCGTACGGTGTCGGTGTCAAAATTCAAATGGCGGCCATTTTCGTTTTAGAATACTCGGCAGGTTGAATGGTAAAAAAACATTGAAATCTACGAATATTTTAGTTTTTCTACACTGTTTGTTAATTTTAATACGCCTATGTACTTCCCGGAAAAGCAAGCTAAATTATTGTCGTAGTTTTATCGCAATCAGACCTGTGGCTTCCGAATCCATAGCCGCCAAAGATTCAACATACATACAAAAATTCATTTATATATAGATATATATATATAAGACATAAGATAACGAGTAAACGAGACTATGCTTTGGACAAGGTAAAGATTTATGCTCAAACACTACTTAAAAATAAAGTAAGCCAAATAATTTGATAGATTGGGGTCAACAATACTAAAATACGGTAAAGTGAGCCATGTTAGAATGATGGGAAAAGGTGAAGTAAACTCACCACTTTTATTAAATTATAACAATCAATTTTTCTCTAAAATAATTTATTTGTGCTTATTTATTTAATAAGCTTTCACATAAAATTAAAAGTTAATAACAGTTTGCACAAAAAACAATTGAAAACGTAATTGTACTTAAAAGTCAAATGGAAAAGTTTCACTATTTTTCTCACTTCACCTTTTAAAGTCTCATATATTCCTCGAAACAAGTTCCATTTGATGAATTAGTAAAGTTTATTCATTTTGATTTATTTGATAAGTAAGTATGCTTTTGATTATTCATGTTGGTATATTTCTGTTTTTTTTTATGTGAAAAAATCCTCTCGGCAACGAGCTTAAAGCTCTTTTACATTTTTTTTAATTTTTGGAATAATGTTTAATTTTGCTAACAACTATTTTTCGTAGTAGCGGAAATTTCGTAAATTATTTAATATTTGGAATAAAGTTTAAGTTTGCTAACAACTATTTTTCGTAGTAGCAGAAATTTCGTAAATTATTAAATCTTTAGAATAATGTTCAAGTTTGCTAACAATCATTTTTCATAGTGGCATAAATCGACCTCGGCGCATATATCGACAGCCCTGCAGTATTTAAATTGTAAATTATTGAATTTTTGGAATAATGTTTAAGTTTGCCAACAATCATTTTTCGTAGTAGCAGAAATAGACGTCGAGGCATATATCGACAGCCCTGCAGTATTTAATTTGTAAATTATATAATTTTTGGAATAATGTTTAAGTTTGCTAACAATCATTTTTCGTAGTAGCAGAAATAGACGTCGAGGCATATATCGACAGCCCTGCAGTATTTAAATTGTAAATTATATAATTTTTGGAATAATGTTTAAGTTTGCTAACAATCATTTTTCGTAGTAGCAGAAATAGACCACGTGGCGTATATCGACAGCCCTGCAGTATTTAAATTGTAAATTATTTAATTTTTGGAATAATGTTTAAGTTTGCTAACAATCATTTTTCGTAGTAGTAGAAATAGACCACGTGGCGTATATCGACAGCCCTGCAGTATTTAAATTGTAAATTATTTAATTTTTAGAATAATGTTTAAGTTTGCTAACAATCATTTTTCGTAGTAGTAGAAATAGACCACGTGGCGTATATCGACAGCCCTGCAGTATTTAAATTGTAAATTATTTAATTTTTGGAATAATGTTCAAGTTTGCTAACAATCATTTTTCGTGAAGGATGTCCCTATCCAGAATTTGTTTTCAATATTTTTGACGTCCGTCATTCGTATTTCAAACAGAACGAAATTATTTATGTTATTGTCCAAAATAAGCAAGTTGTTTATGACTCTTTAGTTACGTTTGATACGAGCCATGGTTACGTCAAACAATCAAAGGGTATTATTGTAAACAATTATCAAGTGAATTTGTAATAGTCGTCACAAACCATTTCTTTCGCTGTCAAACAATTATGCCACCTAAACGACTGGCTTTTAGTTGATCTAGACCTCAAGCACGCAAGAAAACGGTATCACGAGCTTCAGAAACAGACGAGCAAGTTTGGAAACCGTTCGAGCACTGCTCAAGCCCGATCGTCTGATACAATGATATGCAAAAAACCCTTTTGACCGTGATTTGCAACGAGAAACACAATTTGATGTTGACAAATTGGGTACATTCGTTCAAACAAATCTTCCGAAATTGGTCCCAGAACAACGCATGACAGCGTATGACAGAATTATGCATGCAATCAATCACAAGCCAAAACGTTGGATCCGAAACAATATTGCATTGGCAATCGCTTCATCTGCAATTGCAGCAAATCTTTTGGATGGTGGTCAAACAGCGCATTCAGCAAAGAAATTGCCTTTGAACACCAACATGCAATATCAAAAAAAAGCCCTGAATGGATGAAGTACTTTAATCATATTAACTCATTAAATGGGACGAATTTACTATGGCGCACAAAAAGGCATTGGAAAATCTTCACTATATGTACACTAAAAGATTTGAAAGGAAATGAACAGGTCTTTGGTGGCGCACCTTTTTTATTGTCTGGTGATTTTCGACAAACTCTACCAGTTATACCACGTTCAACAGCTGCTGATGAATCAAGTGCATGTCTCAAATCATCTGTTTTATGGTGACATGTACAGGTAGTCCTCGACATACGACCGAGATACGTTCCTGAACTTTGGTCGTATGTCGAATTGGTCGTAAGTCAAATTTCATACAAAATATGTCGTTGCTGAACATATACATATACATATGTGACGATTTTACGAAAATTGGCTAAATATACAGTTTTTTCTCAGCCTTCTAAAGCAGTGCTCCGCAAGCTTTTATCTTCCAAGGCACACCACAAGTAAAAATGTGCATAATATACAGAAATTACATTAGTTTGTGTTTATATATGATTCAAACTACAAAAGAACCATATGGATATTTTATAACCATGTCCACTACCAATGTAGAGCACATATACTCCTAATGGAGATTATCTTAAAAGAAAAGTTTCTGATTATTCAGATTTATTTACAAAAAAAAAGAATCAGTCAAAAGGCTGCACGATTAATAATTCCATTGTCATAATATGTCCACAACATTCACATACATGTTGTGAACATAGAATCTCGTTATTAAATTCTGTTAACTTGACACCAGTGACTAAAATATTGCCTAGTTATCAAATTTGAATAATTTTTAATAAAATATATTAACAGCAAAATATTAAAAATGGTACATAAAACGCAATAAAATGCCATTTTCTTGTTCAAAATAGTAAATATTTTCATTATGCACATGTATTCTAATACTGAATAAAATATTTTCCTCTAATTTGTGCATACATAGAAAAGTGTTATTTTCCGTTTCGTTTTTTAAGCAGTTTTTATCGACTATCTCAGAATGCACCCAGAGTCACATATATCACATTTGATGTGCATCGACGATTTATTAAAATAAATCATTTTTATATTATTTTTTAATGTTAAATTTGTACATATGAGCAAATGTGTATTTCATTATCATTGTAACATCATTTTACTTTACGTAAGCATCTGCTGTGGTGCCCCGTGATGCAATTCAATTTTTTTAAAAATGCTATTTTTTTTCGGTCGTAAGTGCGAATTGTCGTAAGTCGAACCGTCGTAAGTTGAGAACTACCTGTACAGAAATTGTCTTTGAAAGCTAATATGCGTGTATAATTATAATATGACGCATCCGCTGAAAATTTCAAAAAACAATTGTCGGATATTGGTAATGAAAAATGGAAATCGATGAATTCACACATTGCCACCAAGCTTCTGTAAAATTACAGGAACCATAAGCGAATTGATGCACAAAGTTTTCCCAAATATCGCACAGAATTACAAAAATCATCAGTGGCTCAGTGAACGTGTTATATTAGCAGCAAAAAAAAACGATGGTAATGCCATCAACTTCAGGATTCCAAACAAAATACCAGGCAAAAAACAACGTGTAAGTCCATCGATACTATAAATTGATAAAGACGAAGTTGTCTCACTTGATTTGCCAGGCATGCTACCGCACGTTTTAACACTGAAAATTGGCGTCCTATCATTTTTCTCCGAAATATAAATCCACCACGACTTTGCAATGGTACCAGGCTTTCAGTGAAAAATTAATGAACAATATCATCTAAGCTACAATTTTAAATGGAAAATTTAAAGAATACGACGTACTGTTTCCAAGCATCCCAATAATTCCGGCAGATAGGCCGTTAGAATTAAATTGTTTGCAGTTTCCGGTGCGACTCGCATGTAGACGATCGCTACAAGTGTGTGGACTAAATTTTAAAAACCATGCTTCTCACATGGACAGCTGTATCTGGCCTGCTCACGCGTTGAAAAACCTTAAGATCTATTCATATACGCACCAGTCAAAAAAACAATATATATCCAAAAGCACTTCAATAAACATAATTAAAACACAAACACTTTCTTTCTTTGAGTGACATTGCAACGCATGCCGGGTCAGCTAGTTAATATATAGATTATTCTCATTGTTATGTAAATATATTATAATATTGAATTATTTCAGGCTAGAATCATTATGAAACTTGCCGATTATGAATCTATCTGCGGAGGTTCTTTGATCTCCAGGAACTACGTCATGACCGCTGCTCACTGTGTCAAAGATGGCAGAAACATCGTCGAAGACTTCACCGTCGTCCTCGGAATCGAAAAAATCAACGATGAAGTTAACAGCGTGAGGATCCAGTCCTCTACTGCCATAGTTCATTCAGGTTGGAGCTCAGTTACCCTTCAGAACGATATTGCTCTCATCGTGTTGCCCATTTCTGTTGAATTAACCGGTAAGCTTTCATACATTTTGTTTTTTCTGACACCATTTTTTTGATGATACAATTTTAAAATTACATATTCTGACAGCCAGGAATTATAACATAGCAAAACAGTTTACACTCTACATTGTTGACAAGAAAAAAATAGCAGATGACACAATTCTTAGTGTCATTGCTTCCTCTGCGGGGCTATTCTCAAATTTATTAAAATCTAGACACTAATTAACTCCTCCATGCCCATGATGCAATCGTAAATAGTTGAGCCATTAAGTCATTCAATATTTTTCTTAATATTGTCAGTAAGTATTTATCATTTTAGGTATTCTAGGATATATACATTTTTCAAATTATTTTTTAGCTGCTAACTTAGGTTTAAATACTGTCAATAAACAGTGAAACTGAGATGCCATCATTGCATAGAACGTGATTTTTTAGGATGGCATGTTACGGGTTAAAGAATAGTATCTAACATGGGCGTATAGTCAGGATGTGCTAGGTGTGCGCCGCACACCCTAGAACCCATGTTCATTCAACTATATATTAAAACTACATTCATTTGTAGACCAGTGTTTCCCAACCTTATTTGTGTCACGCCCCACTTCTACTCTTCAAAAATTTCTATGTCACCCCTCCCCAATCAAAATCTTATAGCTAGGTACCAAACAAGTTCGTAAAAAATGAATTCCTTAAAATAAAAAATCTACATAGTCAATACTATTTTTGATAAAGTAAGATTTAGTAAATACATATGTACCTATATTATGAGACATGTCAAAGCCTCCTATAGTGAAAGCCATGCTATAGAGTTGAAAATAGGTACATTTTTCAGATGAGCGGGCCGGATTCATAATGTTCAAAGTAATATCACATCATTATGAAACCATTTATTTCTGCTATTTTGTAGGAAATACATATATATTGTAAGTATATATCTTTTCAATTTAATCATTTTCAAAATACGTTTATGTAATTTATAATTAACTAGTGTTGCAATGCCACTCGTAGAAAGAAAGTGGTCTAGTTGTAGTCTAGTTGGTTAGAGCTTGCTCTATCAATCAGGTGAGTCTGGGTTCGATTCCCGGTAAGGTCAATGGCAAATTGGATTTTTTTCAATTTTAATTTGAGATCTAAGACATGGGTGTTTGCGAAGTCAATTCTCCTTGAGTTAATCTCATGTGACTTTCAAAAATTCTCATCGAGTATATCTCGTATGATCTTTCAACTTCAAAATATTTGACGCAGTAGCGTAAGCTGTAATGTCAAATATTTTTTTAATTAAAAAAAAATGTGTTTATTGAAGTGCATGCTTTCTTTTTATGTCTGTTTGACGTTTTTTGCCGATTGTCTATAGTACAACACACGCGCCACATACTGTACTTCGCGCAAGTGTAATCATACGTTGTCAAAATGAACTATATGGCAGACATTTGTAAAAGTTTTATTGCAATCGGATAAGCGGTGTGGCAACGCATAAAGTACGAACAAACAAACATTCATTTCCATAACTTTCCACGATTTGTTCCATTCTCTGATCATGATTGTGTGACTTTTATTTCATACGTTCAGTCTTTTTTCGTATTCGAAATTATTGTTCTATGATTACCGTTTTTACAAAGATGAACTTAACTTCAAAATTACCTAAAGCAAATTATTAAATAAATATAAATAGTGAAAAGCATAAATTAATGTTATTGTATTCTTACTATTAATAATCTATAGTATGTGGGAACCTTAAAAATATGAATTCCAGAATATAAGATATATATTTCTTCATCTACTCTTACGAAATAACTAACTACTCATAAATAATTACTATTATCTACAAAAGTAGAATTAGTATAAAATTATATTGTAGCACGGCTCATACTGATTTTTATATGGTCTGTCGGTCGCACTGAATATTTTAACAACTACATATATATTTTAATTCATTCAATTTTCCACAGTATTTTCTGGGACAATGCAATAAAACAAGAACATTATTATAACAGTCAATTGTTGCAAAATATTTTACACGATTACAAAATAAAACGATGCTTCATACCCAGCATGGACTTTCTTATATGACTTGACACAGCTAATAGATTATTACCACGTTCGAAAAGACTTTCAAACCTAAAACGTATAATCAATGCATGGATAAGCATAAGCATATAAATAATAAATTGTACAATATTCGTTGAACTTCATGAAAATAATCAATTAAAACTCTCTTTGTTAACAATTTCGCATTTTCAATTTAAATACATTTAAATGTAATGTCAAAATGTTGACCATACGATTTCACAGATTTGAAACATTCCAAAACAATCGATCGACAAATTTGAATTTTCAAAACAACAAAACAAAATGGCCGTCTTTCAAAAAAAAAATTGAACGCCGGCCATTTTTTTTTGTCATACTTCAGTGTAAAAAACATTTAAATCTACGAATATTTTAGTTTTTCCACATTGTAAGTTAATTTTAATATGCCTATATCCTCCCCGGAAGTGCGAGCTTAAAGGTTGTCAAAGTTTTATTGCAATCGGACCTGTGGCATTCGAATCCATAGACACCAAAGATTTGCAAAGATACAAAAATACATTTTTATATATATACTAGCCGGTACCCGGCAAGCGTTGCAATGCCACTCAAAGAAAGAAAGTGTTTGTGTTTTAATTGTGTTTATTGAAGTGCATATTTTCTTTTTCTGTCTGTTTGACGTTTGTTGCCGATTGTCTATGGTACGACTTACGCGCCACCTACTTTAATTTAATTGTAATACGCCTATAACCTCCTCGCAAGTTGCATGAATGGTATGGCAGACATACAAACATTGATTTTTATATAAAATACCTACTATAAGTTAATTTTAATATGTCTATAACCATTGCTCAAGTGTAAGCAAAAAGTTTGTTAAAGTTTTATTGCAATCGGATGAACGGTGAGGCAACGCATAAAATACAAACGAAAAATCACACCTAATGCACGAAACACATTTAAATGTAATTTATTTATTGTTAAAAATTAAAATTATAGTACATGACATCGATACCGTGTTTTGATTGCTGTGTCAAATAAAATGGCTTTTTCGCATAAATATGTTGTGGAGAATTGAATTAGAATTTTCATCGCCTCTTCATGCAACGGAAATTTACTTTTTATAGAACACCAAAACTGAGGTCTTGCTAAGGATAAATGAAATTTAACTTTGAGTGTCGTCGGATGAAAAATCGATAAGGCTATCTTTCATCTTCATGCGTAAATTAGTATCTTGAATGTTCGCTCCAAACGAATCTAATATTTACATATTACCTTGTCTTAGACTTTTTTCTGGTGGTAGGATTAGAAAATTTAAATAATGTCAGATTTCTCTGCTGACCACCATAATTTTCTCGCGAGCCACACTTTGCCGACCGCTGCCATAGAATACGAATATGCAAACATTCATTTTTATATATTAAGAAGAAGATATAATAGAATTATTATGACGATGTTTAAACTTATTCAAATTACACTCACATTGGTTTCTATTTTTAACACTAACAATGGAATGTCAATACAATTGTATAAAAAAACAAAATGACTGCCGTTCAACATGATTTCGAATGTTATACTTTCGAACGTCGGCCATTTTTGTTTTGTTATACTGCAGTGTAAAAACATTGAAATCTAAAAATATTTAAGTTTTTCGACACTGTTAGTTAATTTTTATATGCCTTTAACCTTCCCGGAAAGTAAAGCATTGTATGTATGTAAGTTCATAAAAATCTAGACATCTGTTAACAATATAATATTCAACATCGGTATTTTTCAACATAGTCAGACAAAAGACAATAAGTAACGAGGGTCTCGTTTATTAGGCAGCCGAAGTAAATGATTTTTTTGACAAAATTTAAGGGGCAATAAAGGCTTCTTATGTTTCATAATAAAATGTAACCTTCTACAGAAATTTTAGCTAGGTACTGCTGATTTCATCTGAAACGAATGATTTTCTTAAATTAACAAGGGGCTTGCCGGAAGTGCCGAAATTTAACAAGGGCTCTAGCCCATCCCTGCTTATATGTTTGACGCAAGGCGACCGGAATTACGGTTACCCGGCGAAACAACCCGCACAGCTGCATACGTAAGACGAACTATCCAACGCGGTTGCGTGGACTAATGTCTTTGTTCGCAGTTTAGTGTTTAAATGCGACCTTTCAATTTACAGCTGGCGCGTATTTATCTCAGTTTCGAATATATTTAATACATCGAACATACTTCAAAAATCTTTCAAAACTTGTTTATTTTGGCGTACATATTTTGAGTCTATTATATTAGATATTTATGTTTTTATTTTACCCTATAATGAGTTTTAGTGTTCAAGATATGTTTAATACTTCATTTCCGTATAGAAGTTCTAAGATAAAACATTACAATTATAATTGGTATATAACGCCCCCCCGAATAGACTATCGAGCTAATGCAGAAAGGCATATTTTACGACATCGTAATTGACAAATACATGTCTCAAAAGCAAAGAATCAAATTGATGTATGAAAAATAATACAATTCATTTTTAAAAAAATCGTATATTCTAACATCAACACCCCCGTACGCCACTGGTATTTAATAATGATTATGATTTTTATGTTTGGTTAATACGGTTGGTATAATTCATAGGTACTAATTATTGTACCAGTTGTATCACTAACTGTTACAGGATAAATGAATAATCATTTTTTAATATTTTTTTCAGATAATATTCAACTCGTCAATCTTCCTCCAGTCAGCGCTCTTGGAAACAAATTTACCGGTTATGCCGGCACCGTTTCCGGATGGGGAAGGCCTAGCGACGGTAAGGATAATTTTCCAAAAAAAATGTGTGATAATAACTATTTAAAATATAAACACACGAGAGATACAGTGTTTGTCAAGGATTTTTATTTTAAAGAAAAGGCTTTACGTAAACATATTTTATAAAAGAAAATAAAACTCTACAAAAAGAAACTGCACTATACCGTTAAAAAATGTAAAATATATTTATGCAATCAATACTACCATATTATATTATTGTGTACGCAATAAACTATATATATATTAGGTAAAACGGAAAGAAATGACATTTTTTGTTATTGTGACTAAAAAAATATTTAAAAAAAAAATGATACAATATTATTCTGTTATATAATTTTCCTCGTTGTCTTTTATCGTCCTCCATAAAAGAGGCAACTTTTTGATACCCTTTTCGTAAAACTCTGGTGACTTACTGGCAAAATACAAATCCAGGTGATTTTTCACCCGGTCAGCGTTTGTATATTTTTTGTCACGAAGTGAATGCTTCATCGACTTGAAGAGATAATAATCCGAAGGTGCTATGTCCGGTGAATATGAAGGATGTGACAGAAGTTCGAAATCAAGTTCTCTTCTTTTTTGCTGAGTAATTTTTGCCGCATGAGGTCTCGCATTGTAATGTTGTAAAATCCGCCGATTGTTATTGACCAAAAAAGATCGTTTTTTTAATAACTCTGCTTTTAATCGTTCTAGTTGAGCACAGTATAGCTCTGCTGTAACTGTTTGACCAGATTTCAATAATTCAAAATGTATTATCTTCGAAACATCCCACCAAACACACAACAAAACTTTTTTTAACGTCAATGTTGGCCGAGGGTAGGCACAGGTAATTGATTTGGTGATAGCCATTGTTTTTTCCCCTGGTATTACTGTAAAGGACCCATTTTTTGTCCCCGGTAATTATCTTTCTGAAAAATGGATCCGTTTCGTGCCTGGACAATAGAGAAGCACAGATGGTCACGCTTGTTCCAAGGCCGTTTGAGAGAGTGTGTGTTTTTGAGAGAGCTTGCCTGTGTTTTTTTCCCAATCTTTTCAGATGATCTTGCACAGTTGTTATTGGACAGCCAATGTCGTGTGACAATTCCTTCACTATTTTACGAGGATCAGCTTCCACCAATGATTTTAGGACGTCATCATCGATTTTGAGGGGTCTTCCTGTTTTTGGTTTGTCCTTTAACTCCCTATCGCCACTTTTGAACTTTTGAAACCATCTAAAGCACTTTCAAAGTTTCAAGACGTCACCGTAAATGTCACAAATGGTCTTCGTAGCTTTTTTTGGTTTTAATCCTTTATCGAATAAAAACAGCATAAAACAGCGCAAATTTGTTTATTCAATCTCAGGCTTCTCCATTTTTCCACAACGGCAAAAAAAATATAAAATATGTTGAAATGGAAAGAGTACACACAGAGCTTTAAAATAATACCAACCCCGACGTGTTAGCTCAACGGCAACCGTTGACAAACAGATTTTAAAGTGACGCGCCAGAAAAAATGTCATTTCTTTCCGTTTTACCTAATATAAGAAAAAACGTATGAATTAGACCATTTACAGTGTTTTTCTTTACTAATTCTGGGTTTCCAATCCATAAATATTAAATAATTTAAGATTTGTACATAATTTGAACGATTCAAATAAATATTAAAGATTATTAATTGAAAATGACTTCACAAAGTAACCGCGGATGCCATTGAATCTGTTTGAAAAATGAATATCTTTGCTTTGCAGCCATCCCCACATTTTCTCCTGAGCTTCGTGAAGTGACCGTGGATATCATTACCAACCTTGAATGCAATGTCAGGTATCTTGATATGATCCAGGCAACTCACATCTGCACTAGCGGAGCCAACGGAAAGAGCATCTGCAGTGTAAGTATTTATTACATTCTACATCACCAAAACTGAAGATATTTTTACAAAATTAGTTTTGGAGCAAATAAAATGATAAATTTTAGCATTTATTTAACGTTTATTTCCTAATCAAAGTTACTAAGTTAAACATTCGAATTTAAACATAACTTATTCTACAATATACAATTTATTGATAGAAAAGATTTGAAATTATAACAACAAATACAAAAACAACAAAGATTTAATTCAAAATAGAGAAAATCATATGTACACTCGAAAGTATAAATAGACTATTCATGAGTTAAAACATTTGAAATTGTTGTAAAAAATATAATATAAGAAGACATTAATTGTGAATAATGAAAAACAAAATGGTTAAAATTTATTATAGCTTTACATATAACATGTTTCAATAGATAAGTGTTCTAGACAAGTACAGCAATCTGTTACTATTAGATTACAAGTGATGAAGAAACGTTCTGCATCTACACTTTTTTGCAGGACACTTAACGGATTGAATGGCAGTACTGCCGAATTCCAAATGCTTCATTTTTGTAGCAATAACAGAAGAGTATTTGATTTTACCTCACTTTGAAATTCATTTTAGATAAGATAAGAATAAAATCGAATTGCATAAAATTTTGCATCTACTCCCTTATTTTGACAATTTGGCAATAATTTTGCATATATCTTATTTATCGCTTCAATGTCGCATTTATCGCAAAACGCGATAATCACGTATCGCTAAATATTACCAACAGTCACATGCTTATTTTGTTATACAGGGAGACGACGGTGGCCCATTGACTGTTGTCCTCGACGGGGATACAATCCAAGTAAGTTTTTTTCATAATATGAAAAAAGGAAGCCAATGTTTGTTGTGGGACAATCCACTGTTATTTTGATGTGGTTTTGATATCCTTAACAGTTTTATTTTAACAGTTCTGTTAAGCCATCTAATGTCTAATCTCATTAACCATATTGAGGACTTCGTTTCGATATATTTGCCAGGGTTCGCCTTCCTATTCCTAGACATTTGGCCGCCCCAAGCGAGATTGTATTATTTCGTTGTATTTATAAAATTCCCTTATGCGCTGTAGCATTCCGCCGCTTCTCCAGATTTACCACTTTAGCTGGTCGCCTGCACTGATTCCTGCTATGTGATTTTACCAAAAATATATATATTCAAGAGAGCTTGATAGGTGAATCAATCTCCTTTGCCCAGCCTTATTTTACATGTCAGTAGATCTTAACTCAATTAAAGACAAGCAATCAAATATTATTTAATGAGTAATATTTTTCTTCGACATTCCTAATGAATTGAAGAAGAGCACTTTTTTATCTTCTTACACCAAGAAACAGACAGTTAAATTCAATTAGTATTTATTAAAGTACTGTGAACATTAAATTATTTTACTTTTCAGGTTGGTATTGTTTCCTTCGGTGCCGCTCTCGGTTGCGAGAAGGGATGGCCGGCGGTATACACTAGGGTGACCAAATTCGTAGACTGGATCCAAGCCAACGCTAAAATCAATTAAGAATTCGATCGTCCACTACAAGCGCATACATTTTTTTAAAATTACCTATGACCTACAAGCTAAGGAATCTGTATGTTTAATTGATGTCTGGAAATGATAGTTATGCTGTAAAGTTTAGCTAATATTGTCAGTGTTGATTAAGTGGTAACATTCCTAAATATTACAGAAATGATGTTGTTTTTATTGTCAGTATTGACTTCCCAATGCTACACTATAAATAGCTCATAACTTTTCACAATCATTTATCCAAAAGCGCTGAGGAGAAAAAAGACATTTTATTTTCCACTTTCACTGTTTTAAAATGGTCGACATTATATTATGTGATCTTATTTTTTTGTTCATTGTAAGAATTGAAAATGTGAACCATGGATGGGCAACCATCAGTTTTCTGCTGATTTTTGTAAGAGCTTCAAATCAAAGCATTGTTTTATAAATAAATGAAATATGAAGTGAAAACTTGTTAGGATTCATTTGATATTCATTTTATTAATTCAATAATTTGGCACGGCTCTCGACTTGAAGACGACATGATTATTTGCCCATGCCTGGTATCAACGATTCTCCAATTCGTTTTTTTAAGATTATACTGAAGTGAACCCATTACACCTGCAATTTTTTTACCATCCTTGTTACAACCCTACATGAGGAGCAAACATTCAAAAAGTGTTTTGTCACACAAATGCTGAACTTGGGAAATGATGAAAAACGTGTCATTTGATAACGTAGCCCAAGTTCTTAAAAAAATGTTATTAAAATTAAACTGTTTATGGAATGAATTTCAATCAACGTATTTTGTATAATCTAGAAATCTTGGATTAGCTAATTTTTTGGTTTGAAATTTGGACAAAACACTTTTTGCATGAAACTTGTGGACAAAACACTATTTGAATGAAAATTAAGAGTTTTTAGTTATATCGTTATAAATATTATAGAGCACGGGTTCCCAATCTATGGGTGGCGATGGGTTTTCTGGGGTCGCCAACTTTTTTCGATTTTGGATTTGAACAACAAAACTAAAATTACCTTTTTAGAACCTCGACTGAAGGTGCTTGATGGAAGTTTATCTTTAGATTAGAACTATTTTCATTATGCACGTTTCCATTATAATTTTGGCAGAACACAACCCGGGTTTCGCCTCTCGGCATCTTCTGGTGCTATCCAGTGCGCGAATGCACTCGAACTGACAGGTAGCGGAAGTTTTGTATTGTCTATATACATAATGAAAATAGTTCTAATCTAAAATTACCTTGTTAAAAAAATGCCCTTTTTAATTGCATCGGGGCCGCGGGTCACATGGCTTTTATAAAAAAGGGTCTCCACCCAAAAAAGGTTGGGAATACAATTATATACATATTATCAATGCTTTTTTTCCCATGTGATGCGGTGAAACGACGTTCCGGCACCTTTTTTCTCGATATTTTTAATGTTTCCAATCAATTTTTATTTTCCTTTTTAATTTTTCTATCGAAAGACGTTTAGAAATATTTCTTTTAATCGTAATCTCCCAAAAAATGTAAAAATGGTAAACAAAGAATTATTAGAATTAAGATAAGATCTAAAAGATCGATTTTCTCAAAGGTGTTGGTATTTGTGATATCTATACCTCTCACTCTACCAATCCTAAAATTAACAAGGTAAAGCGAGAGCGATTAGTTAACCATTAGTCCGGTTCTATCCCCATCTTTCTATCCGCACTCTTTTTAAAAGGGAAGGTTGAGCAACTGACTAACAAGCAGTTATCGTAAAAAAAATCTTGAGATACCTTTATTAGGAAACCATTTAGTCCAAATTGAGAACGGAAATGAATTATTTAAAAAAAGCTACACAAAAATTGAGTTCCGGCAGTTTTTTTTTAAGAAGAGCACTGCATATTGTTATATAGTTTAAAATTCTGGCTCCATCATCACATAGGATATCTTCTTATATACTGTATTTTTGTACCACGTTACAAGTCCTCTATTTTCATGTTCCTGCCAATCGTCAAATATTATTTTTAGCAATTTACTGGCATATTTTTTTCTTTTTTGTGATATTAAATGAGATAATAGCAGCTTGTTTGGTTGGAATCATTGCAAATGGGAATACAATATGCCTTTTGTTACTTAGCAACTGTATTTTTCTGCGTTATCGGAAATATAATGATCATTTTTATTTCCTCTGAACAATACACATTTTTGCCGAGTAGTGTTATTTCTATTTTCATGATTTTCGTTTTACATCACTTAAGAATTAGAAGTCTTTATATAATTTATTCAGGGACTTAGCATCCATTATTTCCCAATCTTCGCCCATCAAATCGACCTGGCCAATTTGCTTATAAACTTCTTGATATTCTTCCGGAATCAAAATGGGTTGTTTTTCACATCGCACTCTATCTGCTGAGCTAAAAACATGGACTGCTAGTAAATAGCTATGACAGTGTACAGGGGAAAACAGTTCGACTTTTTTATTATTGTTTCAGCCGTGAATATGAAATGCATTATTGTTTGGACAATAATATCTTTTATATTTTGTGAAACACATCTACCACACAACAGTCGAAGATTGTTTTTCCTTGTAAACTTTTTAAATGGTGTAGCAAGGATGATCCTTTTTTTGGCTTCCTTTCTCAGCTTTTTCTTCTGTCCAGTTATAGAGACACAGTTTTGTGGCATCAGGAACAACAATGCAGAAATTATAAAAAATGGGTTGTCATGGTCGTCTCTTTATAGGCACTGTTTGTATTGAGGAAGCAATGGTAGTATATTGTCTCAGTTTGACAGGCTGGGAATATATTATAATAAGGTGTAAAAACGTTGCATCCACTAAATGTAGAATATATTTTCTTTTTGGGTTCAGATCGTTTGCCGCACGGAGATTTTTCTTTTCTAGAGCCAATATTGGCTTGTCCAATTTACTCTTCACTATCTTCTTGCATTGTATATAATTTAATAATAAATTTGGTATTTAAAAAAAACTCGTAGAAAGCACAACTTCCGTTAACAAATACAGTCAGTAAAGAAAGTATACTAGTTCTAATTTTCATGCAAAATGTGTTTTGTCCAAATCCAATATGACGACTTCTACGCTGTGATTGGTTGAGAGGACAAAACATCTTTTGATTGAATTTGGGTGTTGGAGAAAACACGTTTTGCATGAACGTGTCAACTTAATGATTTATTTTTTATAGGAAAAAACTTTTTTTGAACGTTAATTTTAATTTCCATTCATAGATTTTATTATTGACTATCAGAACTGATATTAAACAGCATTTTTTTAAATTTGTGACAAAACACTTTTTGAATGTTTGCTCCTCACATATGCAAAATGTCGAAAGCTAAATTAACAAGAACGGATTAAGCTGAATGGTTTTGATTGTATTTTATCTTCTCACATAATAATCCCATAACATGAACCTAGATTCATACATCAAAGTACTGGTATTATCGATGAGGAGTGACAGGTCTAGCAGTTCATTCATATGAACATGTAATCGGCAGAAAAACGTAAGGGACATTTTTACATACGCTAACTGTATGTCTTACGTGGACGAAATCAAAGTGACTCGATGCGGCACGAAAATATCAAACGGTCTCCGACGCTATAGTGTCCTACGTGACAAAATACTCCGAGATCAGTTTATTTGATATTTTGATTCGCTTTATTTCAATGAAAAAGGATCTGAAAATGTAGATGTGATAAACCTAAATGAGGTCATGCAAATGTTTACTTTGATAAAAAAAAACACGAAGAAATCAAACAACAATCGATAATTATTCTTAAGGCTGCATTTTATTTCTTATTGTGTAATATACTAGCTGAATGGATAACGGATGACACGCATTATCTATACAAAGAGTCATATTTTGAAAAAGATTTAAAACAATGCCAAGAAACTTGTTTATGAGAAAAAAAAAATCACAAAATCTCCATTCTAGCTGCCTGCAACATCTAATTACCTTAGAAACCTACACAAGAAACAATTATTTTGAAGAATCAACTTCATACAATACAATTCAATTCAAGTCTAACATATGAATACAATTCTTCCATTAATTGAATACAGCCAATTATCTTATTTTACCGATACTTTCAAGTTTAATCTCCCAATGAAAACAATTCACATTTAATATCTATAAACAAGTTTACTATGGTACATTAAATTTTTGGGATTTTGCCAAAAGTTTGTAGCTTTGTATATATGAAAATATCAATTGAAGAAAAATCAATATAGGTAATCACATTTTAAAAACAATGAAGTCAATTGTAAAAATATTATATGTGTTTGTATTTTAAAGAAAAACTCCCCCGAAAAAGATCACTTTTTCCTATAACACCAGTTGTCAACGCCTTGGGGTTAGAACACGGGTTTGAATCCAAGTACAGACAGTTTTTATAAATTGATTTATGAAATTCAATTCGAAGGCATGGATATAATGCATCTTGTAGTCCCTTATCCCACTCATCCTATTCTAAAAAATACGGGGAGTAGCGAGAGGAATTAGTTGCACAATAATCCTGTCCTTGTCCTATCTTTCTATCCATACTCTCTTTGAAAGAGGAGGGATTGATCAACTGAATAACATGCAGTTCTCGTAGAAAATAAATCTTTTCTTAAAATAAACTCTATTAGTAGTCTATATGTTCCAAATTGTTAAAAAAAGCATATTGAAAATAATTATTTTTTTAATTCATACAAGCTTGGAGTGCCTTAAATCATCTGATATTGATCAAAACAATACAAAACAGATACTGTTATATGTAAGAACGAGGGTTATCAATTGTACTTATCTTGACAAAAATAAATCCTTGCAATGCATGAATGACCAACCATTATAATATTTTAATATGGTCAGTAAAAATAATCTAAATAATCTTCGCGTTTATTGCTTTAGGATTCGCTAGTATTCACAATAAAAGTAAAATACATGGCTGTAAACTTTAGTCAAACCAATGATGCTACTCAATCTTCTTGAGATATGGACATATCGAGTGGTGAGTTGCCCCACAAGCACAGGAGGCACGGTCTTAGGACCTCTAAATTTGAGGAACTTCAAAATTTGCATATACTATAACAGCGGTCGGCAAAGTGTGATCCCACCACCAGAAAAAATCCTAGACATGGTACTTAATATGTGGATAATAGATCCTTTTGGAGCGAACATTCTTTATTTCATTCATCCTTATCAAGACCTCAGTTTTGGCTTCCTATAAAAGTGAATACTCTTTGCTTAGTGAAGAGGTGATGAAAATTCTAATTCAATTATCCACAGCAATCAAAACAGGGTATCGATCTTGGTTTGAAATACATTCAGTTATCCGTCTTGCAGTTATATCATTGAAGCCAAATATAAATTTTATCATTTCAAATATCCAGAAACATCCATGACATTAAAAATTACTAAAGCTTTTATAATTTAATTATTATTAGTTTTATGAACTAGGTACATTTTTAGATATGGTTGATCACTTTTATTTCAATATATTATATAATATTTAACACAAAAGTCCAGTTAGTGGTCCGCTGGATTGAAATTGTGAATTTAGTGGTCCATGAGCACAAAAAGTTTGCCGACCCCTGTACTATATGAAACTCATTTATTACGAATTCAGTTTTCAATAATTATTCTTCCAGCTTGGCCGGTAAGTAAATAGTCCTACTTGTAAATGCGGGAATATGATTCAGAATGCTGATCACATCTTTTGAAAATGTCCTGACTTGAATAGCGAACGGGAAAAATTGCTCAAGACAAGAAAAAAAATCACTCTAAAAAACATGAAAATAGTGCTCAACATCTTGTATCAATGTATCAACAACTTAAAAAAACAAGGAATTCAGACGTGTTTTGCGAAATCGAAATCATATCGATCTGACAGCTGATTCTCCATACATTTTGGTTATTTTCCATGCGTCGGGCAAAATGCGCAAACGACTTTTGCGCAGGATTTATTTGTAATTTCTTTAATGTGTGTAATGGCATACATTTGTACATGTCCATACGAGCGGAAGCGATTTTAAATTGAATTTGCTTTTTTTGTCATTTTTGGCAGATTAATAATTTGGCCTCTGTCATTGCGATATTTGATTCAATTGAATCTTATCGGAATAATGATATTTTAAATATACATTTTTCACGAATCGTTTTTTATTATATTTGATACGTTATTCAATCTGATATGTGATACATTATTCGTGATACATTATTCAATCTGTCGGACGAATTGGCATTTTATGTTCGGCTTTTCACATACGCTCGTGATTATAGATGCGCATAATATATTGATACAAGATGCACAATTTCGTAGATAGTATATAATGCTAAACATTTTTTTAGCCCACCCAAGATTTTAGTTCACGAACCGCTACTGCTTTATAAGGACATACTCCACATTGGGAGAAATTACGCATATTACGGCCAAAAGATTAATAAAGTATGCTTCAATATTTTCACCAAAAATGGTGAAAATTAACAAACAATGTGAAAATTATTTCATAACCGGTTAAAAAAGTAGAAAATAGCATTTTTTCTGCTGTTTTGTTTGTTTTCTTACTGGTATTCTGTTAATTCACAAGATTATATTCTACCAATTATATCAAAAATATGTTTTCTGAATGTTTGGGGTGCTTCTATATCCCTTCTATATCCCTTTGATTATCTTCATTGGAAATAAATTGTTCGATATGCTATAAATTACAGTTAAATTACAATTAAGTCGTGTCCTTACTGTTTAAAGTTTGATATATGACTTTACATTACAAAGTATCGCATACCTGAACGAAGCAACTAATTAATACCTGTGTGATAGAAAAGAAGCATTGGCTTGCTTTAACATCATATTCGTAAATTCTTTCAATGAAAAGAATTTGAATTTAGGATCAAGGAGCGTACAAAATTCCCAAATGGCATTTATTTTGATAGTTGCACTTTTAACCTTGATTTTAAATGGTTGGCAACCACATCAGTTCTTAGTATTGAAGATTTAAATGTTCTATCTCTAATTCTGGTAATTCCATATTGATTACTTTCCTTTATAAATAGGAATATGATCATCGGTTCTTCATTCAATCGTGTTTGTGAAGCCAGATACGTGAATATGAAGTTCGCAGTGGTCCTCTTATTGTGCGCAGCGGCGGTGTCCGCCGAGATGCCTGCTATCAACAGATTCATGAGGCCTACCGGAGCCGAGAGATTCACAAACCTCCTGAAGGCTGTTGAGAACAGTAGAATTGCTGGAGGAACCGAGGTCAAGCCACACTCCAGACCCTACCAGGTACATATCACTTTGATCTAAACTATATTTAGGTTGCAAAAAAAATCCTTTTTTTGAGTTTGTGTTTCATAAAAAAATATTATAAAATTATATGATTTTTTATTGTTTAATGCTTTTTCCAAAATATCAACATTACGTTTTGCGTTATTTTACGGTCATTTTTATTTATTACGATACGGCGCACTCTGGTGGAATTGCTCACGTTGAAGAAAATATAACTTGCATTGATTCTGGATACAAAAAAAAAGTTTGTTCGAAATTTTCTACTTTTTATTCCAAAATGCTGCCCTCCAAAGAGCGGCGTCACCTTGTTCTCTTGCTACGCCACTGATTTTCTGACAATAAGTCCAAGAATTTGAATGCAAAGCAAAATGTGATTTATTTGTGTATAGTTATGGATATTAATTATATGATACGAAGATTCATTTTTTTTTTCAATTTTCTCTTAACATATCGAAAAGTTTGTAATTTCGAAACTATCGAAGAAGAGAATGAAGCGCCATTTTTAAGTGTATTTTTTCTTATGTATTGTAATAAAATTTTGTAAAACAATTATATATTTTGAAATATTTCATATTCTCTAAATACTCCAAATGAACTAAATGTGTTTCATGTTATTCATTAATTTTTAATTCAGCAAAATAGCACCTTTATTATTTCGTAATTATTCTTTCTTATTCGTAAAAAAGTTTCTCTTTTAGAAAACTCAAAATAATTAAATACTATTTATGCTTTTGTGTAATGTTGCATTTTGTGGAGTTTCGCTCATGACATTCTGGCATGATAATATTCAAAATATCGTATTTCCATGTTTCAACTTAAAACGTTGGAATATATAATATTTGGGTGGTCATTACGCAATACCTATTTAGAATCATAAAACTGAGCATATATTACTTTTATCACTTGTTTGATTTTAATCAATGGTGACCTTCTTTAAACAAAATAAATAATGAGAATTCAATGATAAAACAACGGCTTAAGTTTAAAAAAATCAAAATTAACCATATCAAAAATTACATAACAATTTTAATTTCTTCTAATTGATTACTAATGTTATCAATAATTAATATCTTTTGAGATAACATCTTTACAATCTTTTATTTTGAATAACAAGTAAACGAGACTATGCTTTGGACAAGGTAAAGATTTATGCTCAAATACAACTTAAAAATAAAGTAAGCCAAATAATTTGATAGATTGGGGTCAACAAGACTAAAATACGGTAAAGTGAGCCATGTTAGAATGAAGGGAAAAGGTGAAGTAAACTCACCCCTATTATTAAATTATTACAATCAATTTTTCTCTAAAATAATTTATTTGTGGTTATTTATTAACAGTTCGCACAAAAAACAGTTGAAAATGTAATTGTACTTAAAAGTCAAATGGAAAAGTTTCACCATTTTGCTATTTGGCTCACTTCACCTTTTAAAGGCTCCAGCGGCGGGTTAAGCACTTTGGAAGCCCAAGGCGCAATAAATTTTGGAGGCCCTGCTTTTCGAATAACATAAAAGTGCTGGAAACCTCTTCGTAGAATTATAATGAATATTGAAAACTGAAATTAAAATGTAAGGTTTCATATAATATATGCTATCTTTGAGGCCCCCAAGATTTGGAGGCCCTAAGCGTGCGCCTCTTGCGCTTATGGGATAATCCGCCACTGAAAGGCTTATATATTCCTCAAAACAAGTTCCATTCGGCAAATTAGTAAAGTTTATTCATTTTGATTTATTTGATAAGTAAGTATGCGTTTGATTGTTCATGTTGGTAAGTTTTTTTTTTATAATGTGAAAAAATCCTCCCAGCAACGAGCTTACAGCTCGTATATGTAATTGAAATATTCAAAAAAATAATTACACCATTACTTAAAGATTATTAAGTAATCTTGGATTTAGTAGATTAATATCGTAAAATATTGAATAATCTCAACTCTCAAGAAATATTTTTATAAACAATACCCTTCTTTGCTTGCAGTCTTATAAAATGAAATTTATAAACTTTATAATAGTTTTTTTTAAAACGTTCACTGTTTTTTTAAGTTGAAAAAATATTGAAGTTCCACGTGCTTCTGTTTTGGAGTAGATTAAGCCATGAAAGAACTTGGAATAAACAATATTGGGTGTTCTTGGACAACCGTTATTCTCCGTTGTCAAATTTTGTCACAAAGTCATCAAATATTTTTTTACCTCCCTGACATGCATTTTAAAACATTTAATGTAACTATTTTAGAATCATCAGTTTGAAAATATTCACTACAGAAAATTTATCCGGTTTTAATCTCATTATAAATCTAAAAAAAAAAAAAAATATTTACATTAATATTATTTTTATACATTGACAATAATTATTCTCATTGTTATGTAAATATATTATAATATTGAATTATTTCAGGTTGGAATCGTGCTGACTCTTGCCGATTATGTCTCTTTCTGCGGAGGTTCTTTGATCTCCAGGAACTACGTCATGACCGCTGCTCACTGTGTCAACGATGGCAGAAACATCGTCAAAGACTTCACCGTCGTCCTCGGAACCGACAACATCTACGATGAAGATAACAGCGTGATGATCCAGTCCTTTACTGCCATAGTTCATCCAGATTGGAACCCAGTTACCCTTCAGAACGATATTGCTCTCATCAAGTTGCCCATTTCTGTTGAATTAACCGGTAAGCTTTCATACATTTTGTTTTTTCTGACACCATTTTTTTAATGATATAATTTTTGAATTACATATTCTGACTGCCAGGAATCATAATATAGCAAACAGTTTACACTCTACATTGTTGACAAGGAAAAAAATAGCAGATGACACAATTCTTTATGTCATTGCTTCCTCTGTGGGGCTATTCTCAAATTTCTTAAAATCTAGACACTAATTAAGGAAGAGTATCAAACAGGGGCGTATAGTCAGGATACGCTAGGTATGCGCCGCATACCCTAGAACCCATGTCTATTCAACTATATATTAAAACTACATTCATTTGTAGACCAGTGTTTCCCAACCTTATTTGTGTCACGCCCCACTTCTACCCTTCAAAAATTTCCATGTCACCCCTCCCCAATCAATATTTTATAGCTAGGTACCAGACAAATTCGTAAAAAAATGAATTCCTTAAAATAAAAAATCTACATAGTCAATACTATTTTTGATAAAGTAAGATTTAGAAAATACATATGTACCTATATTATGAGACATGTCAAAGCCTCCTATAGTGAAAGCCATGCTATAGAGTTGAAAATAGGTACATTTTTCAGATGAGCGGGCCGGATTCATAATGTTCAAAGTAATATCACATCATTATGAAACCATTTATTTCTGTTAATTTGTAGGAAATACATATATATTGTAATTATATATCTTTTCAATTTAATCATTTTCAAAATAAGAAAAAATCACATTTTCTAAGGTTTTTAAATAAAAATCTCGGAGAACAAAAGTAAACAAAGAAGGCAAATCATTTTAATGAAATTATTTTTTCACAATATTTCAATACAGAATATGAGGTTGGATAGTTCATTTAAAAAACCAACGTCATTATTGGGATTTTAATCAATTAATATTAATCTCAAAATTTATTTGAACACACTGGTTTGTTAATTCAATCTTTCCATATGATTTCTCAAGTCATACCAGTAATCAAAAATCAGTAAGTCAAACTAGGGTAACAAAATTCACTTAATTATTTTAAAAATATTTTTATTGATTAAATCATCATTTATTTGGAATATTGCCATTTTTATATGATAAAGACGCAGCATTTATTCCATAGTATCACAATAAGCGTCAAAATCTTTTATAATATAATATGATTTCCGCATGATACTGTTGTGTATGTAATTTATAATTAATATTCTATATAACTGTGATACTTAATAGTGGGAAGTTAAATTTTATTTATTTTTAACACACATCGCATTTCTTGCACTTCGCTTTATTTCTTACAATCATTACTTAATTTGCATATATATTTTGTTTGTAAAAAACCGCAGCCTCTGTGGTCGAGTGGTCAACGTTGTTGGCTAAACTAAACATGATTGAATTCGTTTTTTATTTAACAGAACAGTCCAGTATCTAGAAGGAATTATTTTGAGGTGTCAAAATCATCTCAAATCTAAACTGACATTATTTGCTCATGTTTACAAGAAGTTTTTTTGTATACGTTTTTTTTGTAAACGCAATTCAGTGAAACCTTAAAATATATTATACAGATAATTAAACGCAAAACCAGATGCCTGATATTTCCCGATCTAGTGAATAATTTAATATTTAAATTTATGTTATACCAAATTTTCAATAAAGCCTCTGTTTTCGGAAATTTCTGTAGTACAGCAAGCATATTTCGTATATTTTTTAAAGCAAAAACATAATTAATAAACATTTTCTTTCAGAAGAAAATTCTTAGAAAAAACACAATTCTATTTACAGCAGTGGTTTCCGACCTTTTTGTCATTGCGCCTCCCTTTGAAGAAAAAAATATCTTCGCGCCTCCCCATACTTTATTTCATAAAGTAAAAAAGACACGTTTTAAAGGGTAAATAAATATGTTGGACTGTTCGCGCCTCCCTTTGCAATAGTCCATGCCTCCCCAGGGAGGCGCGCCTCCCAGTTTGGAAATCGCTGATTTACAGCCATGCATACCGCCTTTGTGGCCGAGTGGTCAGCATTTTTGGCTACGGCTACGGAGGGCACGGGTTCAAATCCCGGTACAGACAGTTTTATAAATTGATTTTTCAATAGATTTATGAATTTCTATTCAAAGGCATGGATGTATGTGATGTCTTGAATTCCCCTCTCTCACCCATCCTATCCTATGAACGGAGCATATCGAGAGCGAATAGCTTACCACTAGTCCTGTCCTTCTATCCCTACTCTCTTTGAAAAAAGAGAGGTTGAGCAACTGAGTAACCAGCAGTTCTCGTAGAAACACTTCTGTTGAGATAAACTCCTTTAGGAGTCCATATGCTCTACATTGGGAGCGGACATGGTTTAAAAAAAAAAATGTAACAAATATTAATGATTTGCGCATTGGCCCCAAAACATTGAAATTACCTCCCGATGGGGTGTATGCCCCACGTTGGGAAACACCGTTGGAGACGGTAGAATATTATCGTATATAAGGCGATCGGAATTATGGCCACACGGCTAGCTACCCGCCGAAACAACCCGCACAGCTGCATACATAAGATGAATTATCCAAGGTGGGTTGCGTGGACTAATGTTTTTGTTCGCAGTTCAGCGTTCAAATGCGACCTTTCAATTTACAGCTGGCGCGTATTTATCTCAGTTTCGAATATATCTTATATATGGTACGTACTACGAATGAATAATCATTTTTCAATAATTTTTTCAGATAATATTCAACTCGTCAAAATTCCTCCACTCAGCGCTCTTGGAAACAAATTTACCGGTTATGCCGGCACTGTTTCCGGATGGGGAAGGCCTAACGACGGTAAGGATAATTCTCCATAAAAAATGTGTGATAACTATATAAAATATAAACACACGAGAGATACAGTGTTTGTCAAGGATTTTTATTTTAAAGAAAAGGCTTTACGCAAACATATTTTATAAAAGAAAATAAAACTACAAAAAGAAACTGCACTATATCTTTTGAAAATGTAAAATATATTTATGCAATCAATACTACCATATTATATTATTGTATACGTAATAAACAATATATATTTAAGAAAAAACATATGAATTAGACCAGGGATGGCGAACCAGGGACCCGCGTGAGAAATTATCTTACCCGCTTGAACTTATATAAATGAACTTTTAGAAATTATGAAAAACGAGTTTCTGTGACAATTCGGGAAAAAGTATACTAAATCGAGTATTTCAAATTCCTCGGTGAGCTAAAAAAAAAAAAGAGTTTCTGTGACAATCTGGAAAAAAGTATACCAAATCGAGGATTTCAAATTCCTCGGAGAGCTAATCCCAATCCCGGGATCCTATATGTGACCAATGACATGATTTTTTAAATATTTTTAAATCAAATTTGACCCACTTGCGAAAAAGGTTCGCCATCCCTGAATCAGACCATTTACGGTGTTTTTCTTTAGTGATTCTGGGTTTCCATTATTCTGGGTTTATGGTTATAAATATTAAAGGTTATCAATCGAAAATGACTTAACAAAGTAACCGCGGATGCCATTGAATCTGTTTGAAAAATTAATATCTTTGCTTTCCAGCCATCCCCACATTGTCTCCTGAGCTTCGTGAAGTGACCATGGATATCATTACCAACCTTGAATGCAATGTCAAGTATCTTGATATCATCCAGGCAACTCAAATCTGCACTAGTGGAGCCAACGGAAAGAACATCTGCAGTGTAAGTATTTATTACATTCTACATCACCAAAACTGAAGACATTTTTACAAAATTAGTTTTGGAGTAAATAAAATGATAAATTTTAGCATTTATTTAGCGTTTATTTCCTAATCAAAGTTAATAAGTTAAACATTCGAATTTAAACATAACTTATTCTACAATATACAATTTATTGATAGAAAAGATTTGATAACAACAAATACAAAAACAACAAAGATTTAATTCAAAATAGAGAAAATCATATGTACACTCGAAAGTATAAATAGACTATTCATGAGTACAAAACATTTGAAATTGTTGTAAAAAATATAATATAAGAAGACATTAATTGTGAATAATGAAAAACAAAATGGTTAAAATTTATTATAGCTTTACATATACCATGTTTCAATAGATAAGTGTTCTAGATGAGTACAGCGATCTGTTACTATTAGATTACAAGTGATGAAGAAACGTTCTGCATCTACACTTTTTTGCAGGACACTTAACGGATTGAATGGTAGTACTGCAAAATTCCAAATGCTTCATTTTTGTAGCAATAACAGAAGAGTATTTGCTTTTACCTCACTTTGAAATTTATTTTAGACAAGATAAGAATGAAATTGAATTAAATAAAATTTTGCATCAATTCCCTTATTTTGACAATTTGGCAATAATTTTGCATATATCTTATTCATCGCTTCAATGTCGCATTTATCGCAAAACGCGATAATCACGTATCGCTAAATATTACCAACAGTCACATGCTTATTTTGTTATACAGGGAGACGACGGTGGCCCATTGACTGTTGTCCTCGACGGGGATACAATCCAAGTAAGTTTTTTTCGTAATATGACAAAGGGAAGCCAATGTTTGTTGTGGGACAATCCACTGTTATTTTGATGTGGTTTTGATATCCTTAACAGTTTTATTTTAACAGTTCTGTTAAGCCATCTAATGACTAATCTCATTAACCATATTGAGGACTTCGTTTCGATACATTATACATTTGCCAGGGTTGGCCTTCCTATTCCTAGACATTTGGCCGCCCCAAGCGAGATTGTATTATTTCGTTGTATTTATAAAATTCCCTTATGCGCTGTAGCATTCCGCCGCTTCTCCAGATTTACCACTTTAGCTGGTCGCCTGCTACGCCTGCACTGATTCCTGCTATGATAATTATACCAAAAGAATATATATACAATAGAGCTTGATAGGTGAATCAATCTCCTTTGCCCAGCCTTATTTTACATGTCAGTAGATCTTAACTCAATTAAAGACAAGCAATCAAATCTATATATTAATACTCGATAATGTCCGTCCGTCTGAATGATTGTCCGCGATATCCCCTCCCCCTGCCCCTTCCCCCTCCCTTCTCAAAGCTCCGCTGACGCAATATTTTTATTCATACTAAAGACATATTTTCCCAATACACTGTTTATTATTTGACGATACAAATCGCTGAAAAAATTTCATACAAAAAAACGCCGCGACCGTGGATCGAACACAGAACTCTGGATTACCAGTCGAGCTCTCTATCAACTGAGCTAACGTCATAAATATCAAGGCGGTAAAAATACATTATATAAATCAAGCATTTGAAAATGGAACGATATTTGTGATTCACAAACTGACTTCGATTGTTTTTATTCAAGATTGTGACGTCTGTCAAATATGAATGTGGTATATTTTACATAATATAGTTTCGACAGTTAAATGCAAATATTCCATGTGTGTCATATGCTGACGGCTATTAAATATTTTACTTTTTAACAGAGGGTATTTAGAATTTATCCCGATAATTTAAAAGTTTTGTATCTTTTGTTTTAAATAACGAGTAAACGAGTCTATGCTTTGGACAAGGTAAATTTATGCTCAAATAGTAATATAAATAAAGTAAGCGAAATAGTTTGATAGATTGGGGTCAACGAGATTAAAATACGGCAAAGTGAGCCAAGTTAGGATGATGGGAAAAAGTGAACTGAACCCACCCTTTTTATTGCATAATTTCAATCATTTTTTCTCTAAAATACATTGTTTATGCTTTCGATGGATTCGTCGGTATCTTTGTGGAAGTTCATTTGAATATAAAATAAAAAATAACTTAGATTATTCCACGTATTGTGCTACAAACTGTGACACGTGTTTCGCCTCTTTCAGAGGCATCCTCAGACAGACTTACTTTTACTTACTGAAAGTAAGTCTGTCTGAGGATGCCTCTGAAATAGGCGAAACACGTGTCACAGTTTGTAGCACAATACGTGGAATAATCTAAGTTATTTTGTATTACTTTTTTATGCTTATTTATTGAAAAAACTTTCACATAAAATTAAAAGTTGATGACAGTTCCCACAAAAATTAATTGAAAACGTAATTGCACTTAAAAGTCAAATGGAAAAGTTTCACCATTTTTATGTTTGGTTCCCTTAAAGACTCATATATTCCTAAAAATAAGCTCCGTTTGGTGAATTAGTGAAGTTAATTTATTCTGATTAATTTGATAAATATGCATTTGATTGTAACATGGAAAATTGATAATTTTGTTTTGATAAAATGTGCAATTAATTTATACCATTTTGCATGTGAAAAATGATTATTAGCAAACTTAAACATTATTTCAAAAATTAAGTAATTTACAATTTAAAACTGCAGGGCTGTCGATATATGCGCCGAGGTCGATTTATGCTACTATGAAAAATGATTGTTAGCAAACTTGAACATTATTCCAAAGATTTAATATTTTACGAAATTTTTGTCACTACGAAAAAAATTGTCAGCAAACTTAAACATTATTCCAAAAATTAGGTAATTTACGAGGTATATTTCTGCTAATAGGAAAACTAATTGTTAGCAAACTCAACATTATTCCAAAAATTAAATAACTTACAATTTAAATACTACAGGGCATGCTGTCGATATATGGCCCGAGATATATTTATTTTATTTTTAGAATTTCTGGCTTATTCAATAAATAGGTTTGTAATTTTCTGACTTCTTAAAAATGCAACAAAAATCCCCCCGTTGAGGTCAACGGGCTTACAGCTAGTATTATTTAATGAGTAATATTTTTCTTCGAAATTCCTAATGAATTTAATTTAGTACTTCTGAAGTCTCTTTGACTAAAGTTAAGTAATTTATCTTGATAATCGATCTTTCATTGAAAGCAATTCACTTATCTATAAACGATATTGAGATTTTATCAATATTGTTGTTTCTATACATTTTATCTCTATTGGTAATTTATCAAGTAGAAGAGCACTTTTTTATCATCTTACACCAAGAAACAGACAGTTAAATTCAATTAGTATTTATTAAAGTACTGTGTACATTAAATTCACGGTTGGCTTATTTTACTTTTCAGGTTGGTATTGTTTCCTTCGGTGCCGCTCTCGGTTGCGAGACGGGATGGCCAGCGGTATACACTAGGGTGACCAAATTCGTAGACTGGATCCACGCCACCGCTGGAATCAACTAAGAATTCGATCGTCCACTGCAAGCGCATACATTTTTTTAAAATTACCTATGACCTACGTATAGTTATGCTTTATAGTTTAGCTAAAATTGTCAGTGTTGATTAAGTGGTAAGATTCCTAAATATTACAGAAATGATGTTGTTTTTATTGTCAGTATTGACTTTCCAATGCTACACTATAAATAGCTCATAACTTTTTACAATTATTTATCCAAAAGCGCTGTGAGGAGAAAAGACATTTTATTTTCCACTTTCACTGTTTTAAATGGTCGACATTATATTATGTGAACTTATTTTTGTAAGAATTGAAAGTGTGAACCATGTATGGGCAACCCCCAGTCCTCTGCTGAATTTTTTAAGAGCTTCAAATCAAAGCATTTTTTTATAAATAAACGAAATATGAAGTGACAACCTGTTAGGATTCGTTTGATATTAATTTTATTAATTCAATAATTTGGCACAGCTCTCGGCTTGAAGACGACATGATAATTTGCTTATGCCTGGTATCAACGATTGAACCATTACACCTGCAATTTTTTCATCATCCTTGTTACATCCCTACATGTGCAAAATGTTGAAAGCTAAATTAACAAGAACGGATTAAGCTGAATGGTTTTGATTGTATTTTATCTTCCCACATAATAATCTCATAACATGAACCTCGATTCATACACCAAAGTACTGGTATTATCGATGAGGAGTGACAGGTCTTGCAGTTCATTCATATGAACATGTAATCGGCAGAAAAACGTAAGGGACATTTTTACATACGCTAACTGTATGATTTACGTGGACGAGATCAAAGTGACTCAATACGGCACGAAAATATCAAACGGTCTCCGCCGTTATAGTGTCCTACGTGACAAAGTACGCCGCGATCAGTTTATTTGATATTTTGATTCGCTTTATTTAAATGGAAAAGGATCAGAAAATGTAGATGTCACAAACCTAAATGAGGTCATGCAAATGTTTACTTTGATAAAAAAAACACGAAGAAATCAAACAACAATCGATAATTATTCTTAAGGCTGCATTTTATTTCTTATTGTGTAATATACTAGCTGAATGGATAACGGATGACACGCATTATCTATACAAAGAGTCATATTTTGAAAAAGATTTAAAACAATGCCAAGAAATTAGTTTATGATAAAAATATAATTCACAAAATCTGCATTTAGCTGCCAGCAAAAAATACATTAGAGGCCAACACAAGAAACAATTATTTTGAAGAATCAACTTCAATCAACATAAGAATACAATTCTTCCATCAATTGAATACAGTCAATTATCTTATTTTACCGATACTTTCAAGTTTAATCTCCTAATGAAAACAATTCACATTTAATAACTATAAACAAGTTTACTATGGTACATAAAATTTTTGAGTTTTTGCCAAAAGTTTGTAGCTATATATGAAAATATCAATTGGAGAAAAATCAATATACATAGGTGTAATCACATTTCAAAAACAATGAAGTCAATTGTAAAAATATTATATATGTTCGTATTTTAAATAAACACTCCCCCGAAAAAGATCATTATTCCTATAACACCAGTTGTCAACGTCTTGGGGTTAGAACATGGAGGTCACGGGTTTGAATCCAAGTACAGACAGTTTTTATAAATTGATTTATGAAATTCAATTCGAAGGCATGGATATAATGCATCTTGTAGTCCCTTATCCCACTCATCCTATTCTAAAAAATACGGGGAGTAGCGAGAGCAATTAGTTGCACAATAATCCTGTCTTTGTCCTATCTTTCTATCCATACTCTCTTTGAAAGAGGAGGGATTGATCAACTGAATAACATGCAGTTCTTGTAGAAAATAAATCTTTTCTTAAGATAAACTCTATTAGGAGTCTATATGTTCCACATTGGGAGCGGACATGGTTAAAAAAAAAGCAAATTGAAAATGTATCTTTTTTTTAATTCATAAAATTGATTGCCAACAAAAATTGAGAGCCACAAGTGGCATTTTAAGTAACCTGTGCATGTCACTGCTCTACTGCAAAATGACCAATTCAGGTTTCTGACTGTATTTTCAAAAGAGTGCAATAAATATGCATAAAGGCGGAAACATACTGCCAACACCCGACGCCACGTAAGCGTGTTGGATGAGATCATAGCTACATATTTGCCGTTATATGTTGGCAGTGCGTTCCTGTTTAATACAATACAATGGCAAATATGTAGCTATGATCTCATCCAACACGCTTACGTGGCGTAGGGTGTCGGCAGTATGTTTCCGCCTTAAGTATGACTGGGAAGGAAATGTATAAAATGACCTGTAATATAAGCAATATAGGTTTTTCAGCTCCATTTGTTTTTAATGAAATTATTTGCATTAAAGTTATAAAAATAATGTAAATTATTCAGGAGACAATCATTATAATTGTCAACCACTGTAGTTGAGTCATACCTCTCAGTGTTTGCATACAATTTTACAAATAGATATTTTCACACAGAAATTTCAATCGAAATATTATGTAAGTCTATTTCAATGGATGGACGTGTGCAAATTCCTTACATCCACTTTATACAATCCTGACAATGGGACATACAGAAAGTTATTTATTATTTATTTATTCAATTAACATTGCTTAAGATTGAAAAATTATAAATTAAAGACTTTAACAATGAAGAAAAAAAAACATAAAACAATTTAATGTTAAAAGCAGTAGAAAAATAAATTGACAAGGAAGTCAACTGAGTAACCTCCGAAGAACTTTACTTTAATACATAAAAAATAGCATTCATCGGAACTCATCCACCTTTTTTCTTCCATACTACACATATCGGTAATATAGGATATTTGTCTGAATAAATTATACACATAATTAATATTTCATCTCTTTCATCCATACATACTGAATATAGAAAGACATGTTGATAATGTTTGTAAGCCTTATAAATTATTAATTTTCCTTTCAAAGAAAAATTGCTATTCAGAATTATATTAAACCAATTAAAACTCATCATTATATCGGCATTTCATTTAATTTAATAAAAATTATAAATATATTTTTCTAAACTATTCAAATTATTGTTATATATATCAATTCTTTCAACAATCTAATAAGTATCATAAAATCATTGAATTTTTGACAGCTAACATCTTCATTGCTTACATACAATACTTTGTTTAAAAATAAAAAAACAAATTTTCATTTTTTGTCGAAGAGAACGCACAAGAAATTGACTACTTATTGATTAAAATATGCCATAATTAACATCTATGAACACATTCAAGTTCTTGATAATTTTTAAATAATGATCTAAAAGTAGCTAATAAAGAGAAAAAAGCAATCCTAGAATCTTAGAAAGCAATCCTTTTTTTACTAAAAACAATTCAGCCTAACCTGAATTAAAAATGCTAAATTTTATTTAAAAGCAATGCTACATACAGTTCTCTTTCAGAAAATCCATATAAAGAATAGCAGTTCATAAATTGTTCCAATCTCTCTTCAATAGTCATAAGCAGTGGCGGATTATCCTATAAGCAAATGAGGCGCGCGCTTGGGTCCTCAAAATAGCTTATATAATATAACCCATATACTTTTTGTTTAGATTGTTAGATAGTTTAATTATTTTACTAGGAATTTTCTGACGTTTTTATGTTATCCGAAAAACAAGGCCTTCAAATTTTATTGCGCCTGGGGCCTTTCATGTGCTTAATCCGCCACTGGTCATAAGCATTTTGCGTTCAGCTCATAAACTAATCTTCTTTATTTTCAATAAAGCAACAATTCATATTGGAATAGATAGCCAACAAATTACTGACATATTATAATTATATAATAATGTGTTACAACGTAACAAATTTAAATGCGAGTGTCTCTATAGTAGTGGTCAGTTACCCAGGGCTTTTAAGTCATCCTTTTTACATAGGGTAATTAATCTCCATGATAGATGATGATAATCTTTTAAATATTTCAGTACATAACTTACACTCCAGCACTATAACCAATCACCAGTCAAGCAATATCGCTGTTCAGCTTGATTAGAGCAACGAATGAGTGCATCGCTCAATAATTTGGTAGTGTATCAGTGCACTTCACAAGAGAGTCCACTATTGTCTGATAATAACAAATTCTCATTCAGCAAAAATTCAATAATGTACCATTTGACACAACCAGCCATCTGCATTGCCCATATTAATAAAATGATTGCCGACCACTCCTCTATAATATTAAATTATAGATTCCATAAATTCACAGAATTTTAAACAGTTTCTTTTGACATGCATAGATTATTAATTAAAAGGATTCCAAACCAAACACCCGTGGACTCATTTCCTTGCCTGTACATTAAGAATAAAAAGAGCTGTATTTATTTAGAAATCGTAAATTCAAAATTTTAGTGATATTAAATGTGATTCTTATTATTAAGTAGTTATAGTTAGTTCTTCGTTATAAAAGAGAGATTGATTAAGAAGGAAGTATTATAAAATAATGAGCAATGGCGTTAATTTTTCAAATACATAGGATTTTAAAAAAAGCATGTAACATCACTTCATTCTTGGCTGTAAATGTGCTGCGAGTGGTTGATAATATTATGACCTATTCAAACTTAGTGACAGGGGTTCTCAACTTATGTTTACGAAATAAATTAAAAAATATTCCTTTGAAATATATTCTTTTATGTTACATTATTATAGCAAATATAAATTTGCTATAGTAATGTAAATTTATAGTATTATTATTTGAAAATATAAATTTGCTATAGTATGTACACGTAAACAATGTGAAAAAGTAGGTTTTGCATATTTTAAAAGAAGATCTTTTAGTAGATTTAGGTTTTTTCAGTACACAACATAAGTATGCAATACACAGATGAAGAACAACTGCTCAAATGGCATTGATTTATGCGGCAAAGTATCTGGAATCTAGAAAATTAAAATTGGTAAAGATATCTCAATTGGTTTACAAATTATAAAGAATTTAGTAAAATTACAATTGTTTGCGAATTTTTCGCAAATTTGCCCGGCCGCCAGGTGAAATTCTATAAAAAACGAGCGGGCGTTAAGCTGTTAATATTTAATATATAAGTTTTGATTTCATTATAATCAAATACAGATATGATAAATACACACAGAAGAGATAAAATTCACAAATACTGTCAAATTATGAACACAATATTTTGTTGTAGGTATATCAGAAGCGTACAATCGCACACAGCACTCAATATGAAAGCTGTCAGACGGTTGATTTTAATTTTTGCACTAAAAGTGTTTCAGTTGAATTACAATAGATTTCTACTAAGAAATAAACGTCAAAGTCCATTGAAGAATTATGAATAGTTTGGTCTAATAATTAATGTTAAAAGTAAGTGTCATAAAAATTAGAAGCATTACAGTACATTTTAAAAATAAAGTGTTTTTAGGAAAGGCATGCTAATAATTTAATTACAATAGTTATTTTGATAAAGCATTTAGCATTATGTAAAAGACAAATGAATATTAACTTACTTAATCTGCTTTACTTATTGGTTTACAAACGGCATTCTGATAAATTTCATTTAAAGATATATCTTAAAATATTCATTGTTATCTCAAATTTTAAGCTATCAATATAGTGAATCAATGACTATGTACTGTTGCCTATTTATTCTTTGAGAATTTACGATTCTTCACACGATTAGATGTTTTCTTTTCATTCTTGAGGTCACACAACTATTAAAAAAATAGTCATATTTAGTTCCATCTTCTTCCATTTGCGTTTCTATACTTACATATAACACTTAACTGTCGGCAAATTTTCATATGTGAATTTCTCTATCCATATAAATTGAAAACTTTAAAGAGACAGATAGAATGAAAAATCCATTGGTATTTTCAAATGAAAATGAACTGCGCCTACATCATAAGAAGAAATATCATCCATTTGAACCCTATAAATAATTTTATATTTACTTACACCCATCTAGTACATCTAGATGCTTAGAATATAAAAATGAAAATACAAATCCTTCAGAGGCTGTTTGATGGGTTATTTTATATTATACTGATATTTAGTTTGAGTAGTACATATAGATTACCGAGTCTATTACTAGGATGAACAGAAATCTAACAACCATTAACATAATCTACTTTCTTCTCGGAAGACCCAACCCACTACAGCCCGCTACAGATTTACACCCTGTTAAACAGAGTGTATCACGCATCACTGCTGATGACTTTTTAGCAGTATACTTATACATCTTTAAATTGTAATATATAATTTTGTATGTATACTTAGTAACTTTTTGTTATATTTCATATGGTAATTTTACTTTTGAGAGCGTACTCGTAAAATAAAATCTTCAAACATTCTTTTATTAATAAAAATAATTGAAAGAAAATTCAAAATACAACTGAATTCAAAAATTAAAATGCTCTAAGCGTTTGAATATTAACAAATATTCCAATAAATTTTGTAAGAATTTCAAAATTTTACCAATAGAATAAATGAATGAACCATGTTGAAACTGTTACAATGTTTAATAAAAACTTACCTATATTTTTAGCAAAATTGTTGCATGTTGGCACACATGTTTTGAATGGAGAAAATAATGTTATAAATATGACATTCAGATAAATATTTAAAGCATTGTTTCATCGCGAGGAAAGAATGCAAAAGACATTTAAAGTAAACTCTGAAATTATAGCATATACTATGGAAAATAATTCAGACATCTAAAGCTAATACATGTAAATCCATTAATGACAGTATTTAAAAAAAGCTGCCACATAATCTGTAATTTGAATGTGGGTATCTACGATAATATTTTTGCGATAGATCATATCTTAATTCTATTTTAGTAAAAATAAATTTTATTAACTTAGCATTTACATACAGACATCTGACAAACCAACACTTTTACATTTTAACCAAGCAAATGGATATAAGCAGTACTAAATATATATATATATTATTTTTTGACGTAGGAAAGATAATTTTGACAATATTTATGATTTCCAGCAACCCTATTAATATTGAAAGAAATAATAGCAAAAAAAGGATGCAACATAAATAAAATAAAAGTGTCAGTTTGTATTTGGACTACCATCTCTTGTTGATTCATTATCTCACAGCAAAATAAATCAGTGTTTGTCGATATTGTGCAAGTAGTAATGTTTTCCTTTTTTTATCCATGAGATTTTTGGCTGACGGAATATGATAAAGCCTATCAAAACCTCTTTCTACAATTGGCATAGTGCATCATATTCACCATTCAGCATTCAAAGAAATAAAAATACTTCATTAGATAGCTGATAATATCTCTGCAATTAGTTGTTTTCTAATAATAATACCTACTGAAAGTACTGAAAAAAAGAAGTTATAATAATTTAAAAAGTAAAAATTTCTATGTAGCTATCAGATAATTACAGTTTTCCAATTACTTCATATTCTTCAGAATCAATCCATCGACATCAGTTGTAATTATTTCTTTAAATTGTCAAAATTAGAGTTGCAAAAAAGGTGCCTTTTTTATATTTTTGACTGTTAGTATGAAATCATACCTGATTTTCCATTTCAGCAACAGCTTTGGTCACAATTCGCTGTCCAGGTAATGATTTAAAAAAATTGTATTGATGTTTTAACTATTTTTTGTTCAATGTGCAGAACACAGATAAGTTAATTGAAAAGCTTAAAATCTGTGTATTATGAGAATATTGTGTGTGTTAATGGGGATATTAAAACAATTGAAAGGCAAGATTTTGAATTGGGAATGTTTCCATGCCTTTCAAATTGCCAGGGTTAAAATTAATAAAACAAAATCATAAGCCATTGTTGTATTTAATCAAAATTCAACCAACTTACATGACTCGGAGAGCCTTATAAATAAAAGAAGCAAGGTTTTATATTATTTAAATGAATATTTAAAAAAAAGCACGAAATATGAATGTTTTTTAAAGAAGTGATAAATACTTCTTCGAATGAAACAGTGTCTGAAATAAAAGAGGAAAATCACTAGAAACGATTAATTTTTCAAACACACTTCTTTGTCAGAGTAATATACATTTGAAATACATACACACAATCATTTCAAATAATCCGACAGTTACTATTGTCGGATTCATGCTCGGAAACAAACTTTTCGTTAAGCACGTACGGTGTGATTTTTAAATAATATTCTTTTAAGGATTAAATGAATTTGCGCAGACACTGTTTCGGTGAATGATAATAATTAAAAATATTTTAACAGAAATGATAGGGGCCACAGGAAATCAGTATTACGCGTCGAATTGCTTTGTCAGTTTTTAAATAAATTATATAAATTTCACATGCGTTTGTATTTTTAAATATTCACATTCTCAAAAGAGACGGATACAAAGTTGCGACAAAACAAAATGTATAATCTTAAAACCTACCGTGAACATTGTACATACGTAAGATGATAGAATGACGATAAAAAGAAAATAACACATAAAAACAATATAATGTTTGTGATATCATTTTTATTATATATTTTTCTTCCTTATTAAAACAAATCTAATTTAAAATTACACTCAGATTGATTGATTTGGTCAAAGATAATGAAGCAGCGAAATTGAAAACATTCATACACAAGCGACGGCGGCGGCCTAGTATGATCTAAATATCAAAACAATATTACTCTTTGCTTTATTCGTATCATATTATAAATTACCTTCTTCACATAATATATATATATAATATTCAACTCGGATGATCAGTTGGAGGGAATCCTCCGGAATCCGAGCGACCGACTTTATTATCAGAGAAAAAAATCAATACAATCCATTCACTACAAAATATAATAATAAAAAATAAAAAAAACAGTTACGGTGACGAATATTGGCAGTACAATGTAAGCTTTAAAATATTTTTAAATTAAATATCAATATATTATTTGTATCGTTTAAATTTTTTTTTCAATAACGAGAGAGTGCGTTTACGGAGAAGATAAAATTTCAGACAGACGTTTCTTAATAATTATTTACTTTTGAGTTTGAATGCAATAATGCTAGCTTTGCGTGAAACATCAATATTTTTTTTATATCAATACATATATGAGTTCAATAATTTATAGACATTATATTTTTTTCTATGACATATATCTTTCCAATTTAGAAATGTAATATATATAATAATAATTTTAATTGCGAAATATCTTTAATCGATTTAAGATAAATTTCTTGTCAAGATGTTAAAAGGGGGAGTAGGGGGTTTCGGGAATTCAATTTACAAATAACATTCACTGTCCGCTCACATTTAAGCATTAGATACGAGGGGATGCGATAAAATTTGTCAAATTATTTAAAACGCCGTCTGAAGAACGAGACGGCGCCAAAACATCGGCGATACTGTTGCGAATGCGTCCGCGGCGCGGTCGTCTCCCCGGCTGCGCGATATTTGGTCCAATTGTCTCGATCATATTTCAAACATTCACCGGAACGAATTTTACAATCGCCAAAGATCAATTTTAATACGAAATAGGTGAGAAATCATTACGACGCATTCCAACACACAATGAGACTTATTTTAATTTTAGATTGAGACTTTACAGTGAAAAACGATGTCGATTCAAATACTAGGTATTGCTGCAAATGAATCTCGAATGTCAGAGTTAAGATTTAACTCGGTATAAACAGTTCTTATGTCGTATCCTATTTGATGTTTCCAATGTCTTCCGTTAATCTCTAGTCTCAAGAGGCGGATCCGTCAGAAGTTTAGCTGAAAACGAATAATTAGATTAGTACAAAATTCAACTTATGACTACTACAACTAAAAAATTAAAATACTCCATTTGATGGTTGATAAATAATTGTGTTGCAAGTATTCTTCAAAACTGAGAGAATTAACTTAATCAGAGAAAGACATATTTTGGACTCTTCAAATGTCAAAATTAGTCCATACCAAAAAGAAAATCTGACACAGTTCTGCCAGTGTGATAATGACACAATGAAACAAACAAAAGTCTATGGATGTTTAAACAAAAGGGTACATACTATTAACCCTTTGGTTGCCAAAATCCGATATATCGGCTTTTGCTACTCTAGTGAGAAATGCCGGATCCGTCGGATCTGACGTCTTCACTGAAAAAAGTATCCCAATACATTTTCAACAGTCTGTAGGGTATATAAAATTTTTTCCAAACATATTTTTTTTCTAATAAGTAAATACATCAATATTAAGAATTGAAGGATCATTTATAAGTTTAAATAAGTCCAGCGATGAAAATTTTCAGATTATTATTTTGATGAAATATTTTTTGCTTATTTTTATCACAAAAATAAAGTCAACAAACAAACAAATGAATATAATTATTAGGTTAAACACTATTGTGATATTTGTGGTTCGTTGAGTAAAGGTGAATTTTTAGATCCGGAGGATTCTGTAAATAAAAAAGTTTGGTTGCGAGCATCATTGTCCAAAATTCTATTTCAAAAACACTTAGTGTACTATAAACATAAGTCTGTGAAGAACCATCACTCGAGTCTTTGACTACTCCAATGAGGTGGTATCAAATTTGTTTCATCTGTTCACTATCGTGTTCCATTGTGAAGGGTTAAAAAAATATATTATTTACAACGATTTTACCAAGCAACGGATGCATTTATAAACCTCTCATTAAAATGAATAAGCTATATCGGTAGTGCTTCTATAAAAGGTGATATTTATCAACAAGTAATAGAGATTGATTTCTCCTCGGAAATAATAAATCGCGTTGTTACTGATTCTGTAGATCTGTTACTTATTCTGAATGGTTTGACAGTTACGACCTTCAACTCATCCAAGGATTTAATGAGTTGCTGGCTGTCCGTGTTGGATTATTTTAATCACTACTGACTGTTTGTATTAGGTTATAAAAAAATATTCGCTATGTCAGTCAAATCTTATACATATATATAAAAATGAATGTTTGTTTGTTTCCTTTTTTTCGGTCTCTATAGACTGGAAAACCGCCTATCCGATTGCAATAAAAATTCAACAACCTTTTACGCTTGCACTTCTGGAAAGGTTATAGGCATATTAAAATTAACTTAGCGTCGAAAAAACTAAAATATCAATACGTCTTTTTTGACATTTTAAGTACTGAAAATGCGCTGTCAGCAAGTTAAAGAGCTGACAGCATTAATTAGTTTAATGATACAGTGAGTTGACGTTTACCGTGCAATGTTCTTAGATTAGTTTTATTTGAAATTAGAAACTGTACTCTTTTGTTTTTAAAATAAATACAAACACTTCAATTAATACTGTACTATTTTTTCTACACAATGAGATATATAGAACGTCAAAAAAATATTTCGTGATATTTGACAGCAAAAGTACATTGTGAATATATTACATAATGTCAGTAAGCCATTATTTTATGGTTATTTTTAAAATTTTGTAACTTATGAATAAACTGCTATGTACATAATTCCTGTGTCCACTGTCAATACTTGATGGAAAAGCATTCTATATTTAATTTGTATTAATTTCACATTTATGAAACGATTTTTCTCTTATTAAATGTTTTTATATAATCTCGAATGCGAAATTATTAACAAAGAGAGTTTTAATTGATTATTTTCATGAAGTTCAACGAATATTGTACAGTTTCTTTTTTATGTTTTGTCAACTATTATATGAAAATGCTGAAAGTATTTTGATGCTTATACACGCATGATGATACGTTTTAGGTTTGAAAGTCTTTATGAACGTGGTTTTAATCTATTAGCTGTGTCAAGTCATGTAAGAGTAGATGAAGAAATATATATCTTATATTCTGGAATTCATATTTTTAAGGTTCCCATATACTACAGATTATTAATAGTAAGAATACAATAACATTAATTTATGTTTTTTACTAGTTATATTCATTTTATAATTTGTTTTAGGCAGTTTTGTAGTAAGGCACATTTTTTTAGAAACGGTAATCATAGAACAATAATTTCGAATACGAAAAAAGACTGAACGTATGAAATAAAAGTCACACAATCATGATCAGAGTGAAATGAATGTTTGTTTGTTCGTACTTTATGCGTTGCCACACCGCTCACCCGATTGCAATAAAACTTTGACAAACTTTTTGCTTGCACTTCTGGGAAGGTTATAGGTCTTATATATAAAAATCAATGTTTGTATGTCTGCCATACAGTTCATTTTGACTATGTATGCTCGCACTTGCGCAAAGGTTATAGTAAAATTAAATTACAGTAGGTGGCGCGTGTGTTGTACCATAGACAATGGGCAGCAAATGTCAAACAGACAAAAAAGAAAGCATGCACTTCAATAAGCACAATTAAAACACAAACACTTTCTTTCTTCGAGTGGCATTGCAACGCTTGCCGGGTACCGGCTAGTATATTATAAATATTTTTAAAATAACTTAATTTATACATATTTTCGCACGCCTGTCCACAAAAGGACATCTTGCATAGCTTGGTTTGTTAGAGAAATATTCATATTGATAAAGGTAGTCTAAAAATTGTTAATTATTTATGTCTAAATTGCAGCACATCTGGCATAGTAATCTATAAGGGCCTGGCAACAAAGGGATTAACAAAAATGCATAGATAAATTTAAGTTTTTCTAAACTAATTATTGAAATCTTTATAAATCTATACAACATTTAATGTGTCTCTTTAATTTCATTTATGGTTACGGGAGATGTATTACTTTTTCTTAAGAGTGAAGAAGGAACGTCGCTTCTGCTCGTCCTTCTGAGGAGGTGGAAGAGTCTGCGCTCGGGCTGAGCCTCCGCCAGCGGCGGCCGCTTGTCCTCCTAAGCCGGCCAGCCAACTGCTGACTCCTGCGTCATCTGCTGCTTGGAATAAGAACTCGCCTCCTGATGACAGTCTGCAATGACATACAAATATAAAATTAAACATCGTAGTTCAATTACTATTGTACAGACAATATGAAGATAAAACATGATTTTGATACGAAAAGGGCAAAGTTTACTTACTTAATTCTGAACACATATTTCTTCTTAGTGTAGTCTAAAGCCATGTCGGCAGTAGATCCGGCCAGATCGAGAGGCGGTTCGTTGCGTATCGTCTGATCCGGTGCTGATTTGTAAGTTTTACTGTCTTTGTAGAAGTACATTTTGTTGTCCTTTGCTACTGCATATACCTTATCCCATGATCTATAAAAAAACAAAAACTATTGATAAAACATATTCTTGCTAAAGACTAGATCTAAATGATAATTTTGTGTTAAGATTTTATAATTCATTTAAATAATTATTAAATATATATTCAAGAAATGCGAACCCCAACCTTGTGAGTCTACCGACTGCATTAAAAATATCACTCATCTCATTGTTGATTCAATGAGTACACACATTTTTTGCTACTTCTACAATACTAGCCAGCATAATTTAAAAATGTCAAAGACATTCGCAGTATTATTTACAAAGCTTTAAATGAGGATCTGTCTATAAGTGAATCCTATTACCCCATCAATCCCAGTTGCTTCTTTAGATTTTGAATTCACCTGTTCACTTGAATACCTTAACCCTCCAAGGACGAGTGTGACCATATGGTAACTGTAAAAACTGTTGTCTATTGATCCCACTATTCATCCCTTTTCTACCTGAATATCGTTGCCTTCACACAATTTTTTTAAAAAGCATACAGACTTCAGCTAGTCATCAGCAGCGGGAACGGAAACAACTACCAAAAACACATGCGATTTTTTGAATTACCGTTTATTTTTAATTGACTTTTTGAAATTGTTACCTTATTATTTTATCAAAACATATTATTTACACTTCTTTTACTAATATATTTGTGTTGAAATTATGTTGATCTAAACAGGTCAAATTGTATTTTTTTTTTTAAATTTCACGTTTAGCTATATTTCAACTCCGAATGTTTGTGTAACCATACAGTCACGCTTGTCCTTACTACTTTCCTTACACAATATTACAAGGGGCCTATAAGGATGAGCATGATCATAGACACACAGGGTTTCTATACCAAGACTTCGTGTTTTTTTGTTGCTAGAAATATTAGTAATATGGCTTAAAAAAAATATTGATAAAAAAAACTCTCGTCTCTGGAGGGTTAAGATCCCGAAAGGCCAATGTTGTGGTTTTAAATTATATTTTTCAGTTGCTTGCTCAATCAGATGCTAACTGAAGTGTATGAGCTAGATATAAGAGCTAGCTGTTTGCTCTTTTATCTAACTTGCACTTAATATAACATAACATAACTTTTATCTAATGTGCAAGTCAGGCTGCGTGACGGAGACAGAAACATCCACCGCACACCAATGATATAATTATAATCAATCTGCATGTCTGTATTAATTGAATTGTACACCTATTAAAACAGATAAGTTGCAAAAGTTCTAATATTATTTATTACAAACCTGTTTGATGCTCTCTTGGTTGTCGATTCCCATTCGTGTTTCCGTACGAGAATGCCTTCAATACCGTCGTCATCACTGCCAGGACTCTGCCCTTCTACAATTTATAAACACAAAATCAGAAAACATATAAAACAACAACAAAGTATTGGATAAAAAGTATAACACAAATTTCAACTATTGATAATGGTGAGGTATAATTGCCTTGGCTCAAAAACACAACTTGTATAAACAAACAAAAACACTGAAAAAAGTATTATAGATTTAAAAAAAAAATACTTTTAAATTACAATTAAACAAAAATTTGTACCCTGACAATCATGATTCATGAAAAAAGGAAATCTTTGTATACAAACAATCTGTAAAACAAGATTTTTGTTAGTTGAGTATTGATTTGATTTTTAAATTCTTTCAATAATAATAAATGCCATTTTAAAATTGGTGAACCTTACTTCAACAATGTAATTGTGAAAGAAAATTTTGATTACATTTGTCAAGATAAACTTTTAAGTTTATTTGTTAAATATTAATAATCAGAATAATACGATTTTTACTTTCCATTATAATACAACAGTTAGTTAAATGTCTTGAAAAATAGTTGGCTTTTCTGATAATAAATATCAGATAAAAAAGATCGATTTGTTAAGGGGAAAATCGTGAAATTACTACAGATGAAATGGTGTAAGGGTAAATTAATGGGACCAGGTCAAGAATGTTAAAAATCAAATAACTATCAGATACAGTTATATTTGTTTAAAAGGAATTATTTACAACCGGGTTATTTTAAAGGACAGTTTATATTAAGAAATAAATAATAAGGAACACTGTTATAGAAAATATAGCAACAGGAAGTAAGTACAACAACAGAATATTTTATTGCAATTGGTCAAACAAATGTGTGTCGGGCAAATCTTTCTAACATTCATAGTCAATACCGAATGGCATGAAAGAGCGCAGTTGCCTTTGGAATATCTTTTGTTTCACTAATGGGAATAAAGTATCAATAAATTCATAAAACAAATAACAATTTTCAAGTACCTGTAAAAGAAGGATGTTAATAATAATATAATAGGAAAGCAATGATACATACAACCTGTAATTTTTAATTTAGCATAATAATGAAGGATTACATGAATTATACATATGGTGAATAAATTAAAAACTTCCAACTTCAAAAACAGGGGTTAATTTATAAAATAATAATATTATTTTAGTAATTGATCTTTTTTGAGGAATTTTGACTACACAACAGCCTAAACAGATTGTGTAATCCCAATTGCCTGATCAATAAAAACATTTGAAACATATTAGTTTTTAATTAAAAAGAAAATACTGACCTAAATTTTCAATGTCAAATGTCAGTAATAGTAAGTCAACAAAGAGCATTGTAAAAAATAATTCATTATACTTTCCATTATAAAGGATTTCGGAAGTGTTCAGTTAAATGGAGAGTTACTGGAATATTAACCCTTTTAATGCCGGGCGATTTTGCTATGCATATGCTAAAAATGCTAAGCGTTTTTTATAGAAAAAATCGACTTTTACAATTTTTCAAAAAAAGTATTGAAAAGCATTTTTCAGAAACTTGAAAAAAAATACGTGTATTCTCTATGATCTATGGAAATAGTATTCGGTGATATTTTCTGCATTTTACAAAAATAAAACAACAATAAAAAATATAAACATTTATTAAAAAAAAAAAAAACAAATAAAACTAAGTTCCGCATAAAAAACACAGCTTAAAACATATTAATTTTGTAACACTTTGTAAGTAGTTATGTAGTAAAATCTATTAGTAATCAATGAATCAAAAAAAAATAGATATATTTTATTAATTTACAAAGAACCAGATTTTTTTGCATATTTGCAAGCAAAGTGAAAAAATGAGTTTATTTATTATGTCACGTTACATTGTTTTACATTGCGAAAAGATTGATAAACTAAATTTACTTAAATTTATTGACTTCCTTGATTTCATATACATACGTATAAGATCTTAGGCACATCTATGATCATTGAGTAGTCAATGAATGAAAAAAAAACGAATATTTTATTATTTTACAAAGAACCAGATTTTTTCGCATATTTGCACGCAAGTGAATAAAATTAGTTCATCCATTATGTCACGTTACATTGTTTTACATTGCGAAAAGATTGATAAGCTAAATTTTCTTGAATTTATCGACTCTTGTATAAGATCTTAGACACATTTATGGTCATTGAAACAAATGGCATGCATACCCTTTTGGCACTTTGAGCATATTGTACGAGATCTTCGTCGCTTTGCTACACCCCTTTTGTTAGCTCTAGTACTACACATGCAGCAATCCTTTTCCTTTTTGTTTGGGAGTTTCAACAATTTACACACATCTGAATTTTCCGCAACTGGGTTATTTTTAAAGTTAAGCCACTCCTCACTAAGATTTTCAATTATTGAAATTATAAATGTTTTGAGGTGTCTCCAAATTTTCTGATGAGGATGATACTTTCCTGCGAGAATCTAGGGACATCGGAGTGATGCCAGTGTCGTCACTATTTGAAGACATGGTGTCCTCACTGTTTTGTAGACAAAATAGTACACACTAACCAAAATATGTAATCCAGAATAATACAATCCAAATAAAATAACACGAGATCACGAGATAATATCACAAAAACAACGCACTACAAACGACTGTTGGCGAGGTAATGAACATACCTTTTAAAACTAAGAAACATCTGTTTTTGTAGAATATCTAAATGGAGATTGAAATGCGTAAAATGGTGAATGAAATACAACTGTGCGTTACCTGCTACTGTTCTGCTTCGATTCGCTTCGCATCGAAAAATTAGGTCTCGCATCGGGATATTTGTCACAAAAAATAAATAGGAAACATCTTGATTCCACTCAAATAGACCTGACGAATGTAGAGCAAAAATATTCCATTTGCTGTTAAATAACTTACAAAACATAAATAAAAATTGAATAGGTATACATTTGGTATCTGAAGCGCCGGGCCGATTTTTCGCAGCGGGATATTTGGCTCAAAAAAAAATAGGAAAATTCTTGACTCCGATCAAATAAACCTGATGAGTGTATAGCAAAAATGTTCCCTTTGCTGTAAAATAACTTTATAACAAAAATAAAAATTAAATAGGTGTAATTTTGGTATCTGAGCGCCGGGCCGATTTTTCGCAGCGGCATATTTGTGACAAAAAAAAATAGGAAAGATCTTGACTCCGATCAAATAAACCTGACGAGTGTATAGCAAAAATGTTCCCTTTGCTGTAAAATAACTTTATAACAAAAATAAAAATTAAATAGGTATAATTTTTGTATCTGAAGCGCCGGGCCGATTTTTCGCAGCCGGATATTTGGCACAAAAAAAAATAGGAAAGATCTTGACTCCGATCAAATAAACTTGACGAGTGTATAGCAAAAATGTTCCCTTTGCTGTGAAATAACTTTATAACAAAAATAAAAATTAAATAGGTGTAATTTTGGTATCTGAGCGCCGGGCCGATTTTTCGCAGCGGCATATTTGTGACAAAAAAAAAATAGGAAAGATCTTGACTCCGATCAAATAAACCTGACGAGTGTATAGCAAAAATGTTCCCTTTGCTGTAAAATAACTTTATAACAAAAATAAAAATTAAATAGGTATAATTTTGGTATCTGAAGCGCCGGGCCGATTTTTCGGCCGTTTTTTCGCAACAGGATATTTGTCACAAAAAAAAAATAGGAAAAATCCTGATTCTACTCAAATAAACCTGACGAATGTAGAGCAAAAATGTTCCTGTTGTTGTTAAATAGCCTATAAAATACAAATAAAAATTGAATAGATATAAATTTAGTGTCTGACGTGCCGGGCCTAAAAATCGGCCCGGCGCATTTTTCGCATAGGTAGGGAGGGCCGATTTATCGGCCCTCCGGCATTAAAAGGGTTAACACTATTTTATGACAACACTATCATAGTGGATAAATAAAAATTGATAACGCTAAAGAGAAGTTGGGCGATACAATATTTTGAAAAGGGCTGAGGTTAGTGGACAGTATGTGCAAATAATGAGAATGTGCCATTTTTCTGATAACCGAAGACCGTCACCGAGCGGTCCCATCTCGGGACCCGTTCTCCTGTCCCTTTACCTCCCAAACCTCTCCTTCCCCTGCTGAAGGTTCTACCTGACGCTTCGTCATCACTGTGCGCGCCGTCGGTTATAGACGACGTGGAAGCGTCCTGCCGTTTCATCCTCCAGCGGAAACTCCTGAACGGCGACTTGCTGCGAGAGCGGCTCTTGACCTTGGAAGAGCCGGACGAAGCGGGCAGCGTGGCCGACTGAGGAGATCTGCTCTCCGACAGAGCTGATCGTGCGGGGGGGTTAGGGAATAATGAATACAATGAAAACGCACACACAATTAATACACTACTACACACATACAATAATTAAAAGCCACTTATTATTTGTTTTAACAATCACGAAATGACAAGTCTCTTTGTAATTACTATTTTGTTGAACGGGCAGTGCTTAGGATTTAAATCAGATTGTATCCAAACTGCAGTATTTGTTTATTATAACAATTCCTACTTTTTACTAAATGTTTATACCATAAAATATTCTTTTACAATTTATACCATTCTATTCAAGTCTGAAGATGATATAAGGTTCTCGTGAATATTTTTGATCAGCCAATGTCACTAAATGATAAACCAACATTTAATATTATCCATATACGAGGGATGGAAAATACAAATCCATGCAACAAAAAAAATGTATCACAAATAAAAAAAAGAAAACTATTTATTCTTTTTAGATAATTCATCAATGAAAATGTGTGGATTTTTTACTTGAATTAGTTACATGCAACAAAAATAACTTCCTAATCATTTGATCATCTTCTATTTCATTTAATTAAAATTTTTGTATTCTTCTAATTTATATTTTTTGGTAAATTTATGTAGCTTTATATTGATTATTCTTTAGTAATTGTTCAAATACTGATCAAGCAACATTCTTCAGGAATTAAAGTGATAGTTTTTTGAACATTAACAAAGAGAGCTTGTAAATCATGATTGCATTGACGTAAAAAAACATGTAAAGCATATGAAGATGTTTGTTTTGTATTATCGATACTTTCAAGTGAGAATTCCACAAAGTATACAATATATCGTAACATGTATATTTCAGGACGTACAATATATGTGCTTTAGTTATTTGAAAACATTCATCGAGTGCCAGTTAGGTAGATAAAATAGGATATAAAAGCCACATTGATTAATCAATCATGCATTAAAAATGCTAAAAACATTCAAATATACCTTTCTAAGTAGACCTGCTTGTTTAAAATAAAAATAACTTAGCATTATATGTAAAACTTAAATTAGCCCAGTAATTATAGCTTGCTGATTTTGAAGGTGAAATGACGAATTCAGGAATGAAAAGTAACTTTTACTCGAGATGGAAACATTAGAAACGTTTCTTTTTGAATTATGGTACAACCTATTATGCAGTCTTTTACAATATAATTTTTACAATATTGACAATTGACCCATTTATAGTTTGCTATTGATAATTTAATGATGGAAATCTTAACTTTATCGAAACAATTGGAATTTACTTTAAATACTAAATGATCCATTTGTCTAAATTTATGTCCATCTTGAACGCACATACAGAGAGTGTGTTGTATAATGTTACTAGTAAAACGTAATAATTTAATTAAGGGGCTGACAAATCACAAAGATTACATTGATTTTTTATTTTAAGAATTTGATTGCCTTAAAAACAAATGCTAGCGCTCATGTTAGCATTGAATCTTACATTTCACCTGCATTTGGTTCGCCCATATAGCTAACATGACTCCATTATTTATTACAATGATAAATATTGTAATTCAATACCCTTCTAAAGACCCTTGTAAAATACCCATAACCTCAAAAAGTAAATATTAATCTGAATAATGGAAATATTTTAACAATTTAAAAGCTGTATTTTTTATCAATTCATACCCCAAAAAGAACGACATCAAAATCAAAAGCTTCTGTTTACTAAGCATTTTTTTTTAAATTAAAAAAATAGTTTGTTCGTTATACTGAATTGTAAGATGAATATTGTGAACAAAATCATTTCAATGCTTATATATCTTTTTGATTATTCCGGGATTATTTTTACGAGCGGTAATCGACGACTGAAATGCACTAAAATTATATGAATGATTACACCCAGTTTTCTGCCATGTATAATGGAATTGATGATGTGAGATTTCGTATGAAAAGGCAGAGTGTTTACTCACTGGATTTGGTGGGCGGTTCGCTTGATCGTTTACTTCCGCTGCCTCCAGCTTGAGGAGTCGACATGCCCTGGGATTGGGATTTGGATTGCGGTGGTGTCTGCATTCGCCCTCCCATCGCTGCGCATGCATTTTATAAACGTACAAATAACAGCATCACATCTCTACTACTGCCAATGATAATATAATGACGACTCATATTATATTGAAGACCGTAGTTTTAAATTAGATATTGCGTCAAAATACTTCATTGGAAGTAATTTCAATTCTAATACTATGTCTGTACTTCTTCTTGTATGTTTCAACCATTGAATAAACACGGCCATTACCGACAATGGCTATCATACGAAAGAAATGGATCCTCGATACAACGGACTAAAGCTGGTAAGGGGGTGTCCATTAAAGCCTAATATTCATTATATAGAAGTAGGACAATTTCAAATGATTTCTACAATTAATGTTCGCACCTAAAGTTTTTTTTTAATATCCGAAACAGTTTTCTTTCTTATGCCATTATTCCTCACATATATGAGACACAGACTCCACACACTTTAAATTTTGTATGACCTAGTTATTGATTTAACCTTTAGATGAGTGAATAGATTTATACAGACTTACTTTAATTTACTGCCTTTTCTTAACATGACAATTTTGTGACTTTTTCCCAATGTATTATGTAATTCATACTTAGAGCATATATATGCTTACAGACAGACACTCCTGTGTTGAGTTTAAACTACTTTTATACTCATTTACAGAAAAATGGTGCCGACTTACATGTACGTCCATACTCCTCTAAAGGTTAACATTAAATTAAATCATGCCTGTTTGTCCATATTTTAAGAACAGGATAACATCAATGTTTTTAACTATAATTTAAAATTTAAGCTTATTAAATGTATACATTTACTTCAAATAAATAAAATAAAATGCTGTGCAACTGTGTGAATCAGAGGCTAGTGTTGCAAACTTCAGTGCTATGTTTAAACTAAGAGCAGGCCTTTAATTTTACTCGAGTAATTATCATGCTCAGAACTGTTAACAAGTTGTGACACTTGAATTGAAACATGTATAACCGGATATTTTAATTTTTTTTACATTTGACCAGACGTTTTGTCCGTTATATCGAGATTCTACTGTATTTTAATACTATAGACTGAAACACACATTACCATTATTTTATAAGCGCTAACTGGTAGAAAGGTATTATATTTATGAAAATATAATTTATTTTTAAGAAATGATCACAGCTGATTGCACTTATAACAAGCATTCTCAACAGATGATCATTTCATCAATAAACTTTTCCAGAGTGGGTATTTAGTTTTTAAAAGCTGTATCAACATAAACTTCTTTTCAGTATGATAAAATAATGAATTAAATTCAATAAGTAATATAATTCTCAATTTTCAAATAACTGAATCGTAAAAATAATCAAATCATATTATACTGGAGACGTTATGCTCCGATATATTAAGTGCAGTCAAAGGGTACCTGAGTGAAATGTCACATGTTATTTCAAATATAATAGGGATAGTATTTTTCAATGGTTGAAACTGACAAGGATGTAAATTAAAAGAGAAACAAGACATGCAAAATAAAAACCTGTCTGATGAACTAATAAATAAAAATTAATTAAATTAAATTATACCAGGGTAACAAAAGGTTTGATTATTGTGTACATTATGTTCATAAACTGAACTGTCAGTAAGAGTGTAATATACAAGAACAAAAAAATATTCCCAACACCAAAAGCGACAAAAAATATAGTTGACAAGGTTTTTACTTGAAATTGTTAGTTATCTGTTAACTCGTAACCTTTCGCTAAATAAAATTAATAATAGTTGTATAATTAACCCACATACCTGTGATTGGGCAAGCATTCTTGATTCATCCACCAATAAGCTTAAATTGAGACTTAGCGTAGCACATGAGGTAAATTGTTTACAAACAGTATACTATCTTTTATATTTATTTAGTTCTCAAATCCAGCCAGATGAAAACACTGATAAACGAAAAAAAGGCGGCATATTTTTCACGCTGCCAATACTAACACTAACTTTGATGCTGTGAACACACAAGATACTCAAGACTACATAAGTAAGAGGCAAATCAACAATGCTCTATTTTGAAAACAGATATGCGTAATGCAGAAATGTGCTGATATGAAAATGGATTTTTTAGTGTGAAGTAATTTACACATTAATTTTTGATTGTGGATAATCGCTATCGTTACTAGTGCGCATAAATATGTTGTTTAATTTAACTCAGACTTGTGTATAATGGTATTTTTTTATCAAAACTAATGCAAGAGTGATTTTGTACCAACAAATACATCTTTATCAAAAATCTATTTCTTTAACTATAATGCCTTTATATTACCATCTTTAGTTTTATTACATACAGTTTTAGAAGTACTTTTTGTACTGTTAATTTCTTAATAGTATTTTCGTACATATGTTGTACTACACCAGGACAAAGAGACAATATTGTATCAATCAAATTAAAAACAAAATAATATTTATCTTACTCTTGTATTTATAGTATATCAATATTTTTCTAGGTGTCACTGTAAGTCAGCAATTTCCAAATTGGAAGGCGTGAATAGTTAAGAATATTTCTAAGTAATTTTTTTTTCAAAGGGAGGCGTAATACCATAAAGTTTGGAAACCACTGCTGTAAGGTAATATCCGTGATGATCGTATTTAAAAATTACAGTGTATTAGCCTACTATTACATTAGATATATAATTAATGCCTATGGTGGCATTCATAGCTCAAAACGTGTTTATTGTCGATTGACCAACTGTTGCATTGATGTAGCAAATAACCAAAATCTAAGCGCATAATAGAGAACTAGATTTCATCTATAAACAAACAATCTCATTGTTTAATTCATTTTAATAATATATTATTGTCTATGGGAACATTGCTCAGATGTAATTCAACTCATCCGCTATATAGAAAATTATTATACTGTTTGTAAACAATTGCAATAGGAAATCATGACATAAATTTTTAAATCATTACCGATACAACCAAACCTGTAAGAATAATTATGATTAAACTGAAAAAGGAAAATGTTACAAGGTTAAAGACATAACAAATATTTAGCTGGGGTAGCAATGTTGCCGCACGGGCTGAGAGAGCAGGCGGTGCTTACATGAGTTTTAATATTGTGTCATATAGAGCCAAGACCAGATAACCATACCATCACCAATAGCTTACAAATCGAGGAAACATTTTCATATATTTGTAGCCTAACATTTATATTTAAAAAAAATATAGTTTACATCTCAATTTTTCATTTCAAACAATAAACTAAAGTTTATGTACAATTTTAATAATACACTTAAACACGCGATCAATCAATAATACATTTCTACTGATAAATAAAAAATAAATTGATGTAAAAGTGAAAGAACAGTGTTTTTACTAGTTTTGATAATCTGGCATTTTGAAATTATCAGATATTACATCCTCACGGGTCGTAGACACATTGATATTGTATTACATTGATTATGTTTTGGTCAACAGAGATATTCACATTTGATGAAGACTGAATGTCATTCTGAAGATTTAAATCCAGGCCATTCATTTTATATTTTAGCATCTAGACTTTGATTTCAATATAGATTTGTAATCACTTTTGTAAAGTAACCTAACTTTAAGAGATAGAAAACATCAGGGCTTCATATTAGCCAATCTAACATATTTAATACAATAAATATGTATTAGCCGCCTGTGTGGTTGAGTGGTCAACGTCGTTGGCTTCGGTTACGGAGGTCCCGGGTTCGAATCCCGGAATGGACAGTTTTATAAATTGATTTTTCAATGGATTTATAAATATCTGTTCGAAGGCATGGATGTATGTGATGTCTTGAATTCCCCCCTTCCACCCATCCTATCCTATGAACGGGGCGTATCGAGAGCGATTAGCTAACCACTAGTCCTGTTCTAGCCCTATCATTCTATTCCTACTCTCTTTAGTAAAAGAGAGGTTGAGCAACTGAGTAACAGGCAGTTCTCGTAGAAACACATCTATTGAGATAAACTCTATTAGGAGTTCATATGCTCTACATTGGGAGCGGACTTGGATAAAAAAAAAAAAAAAATATGTATTAACACACTTTAAACGGGTCATGTAATGTTATGTTTAATAAGAAAAGCGGGATAAGTAAATTTATAATTCAAATTGGATTGATGCGAAAGGCGGGATACTCAGTTTAACATTTATTTTAATAATTGCTTATGCGTATTATGTGTCAATACATAATTGATTAAGGGTTGTATTTAATTTCGCCAAGAAATGAAGTAAAATTATTTTTACCAAAGATTTTCAGACATTTTAAAACTATATTTCATGATAATACGGTGTCCTGTAAAATAGTATTATCAAAGGACAAACACAGTCAAATTAAATTGTTTTCTCATTACATATTTTAACACGTGAGAATGTAATGTAGTCTGTAATATTTTCAAAATGTTGTATCCAATAAAAACACACAGTTCCCCCATAAAAAAAAAATACAAAATAACATGGAACATGTAGCGTGACACAAATAAAAAGCTAACAAATAGTTTTCTGCCATTAAAAAATAATAATGTTTACAGTGAGCGTCAAAAAAATTTGTGTGCACACAAAACTGAGAAAGCGTGAATAGCGACATATCAACCATTACCTGGTTGCGAGTGCGGCCTTTCTTGGGTTTTCTCCGACACCTTAGTGGAACTCCTCCTTATGACTATCGTACCGCAATTGAGATTTTTTTTAAATTTGGCAGACATATCCATTTTGTTTAGCGTTGAGATAATGAAGGCAGCGTGAAAGAAACACACAACAGTGTAAAAACACAACCCGGTGCATCGTTACCAAAACTCGAGTGCGTCAAAATCATCATCGCTGACAATACTTAATTGTTTATGAACCCAAGCGTTAGATAGAATCAGAACAGAAAGCTTGATGAATTTAAAAAGACAGTAAGCTGTAAATTTCACCAAACAATCGCTGAACATTTTGGTATTTTTGTGTTTATAATTTTTTAGCGGACAGAGACAAGACCTTGCATGTGTGAAAGAACGGAGATTGCAAAAATTACTGCGGAAAACATTATTTCGTGATAATCTGCATTATTGGTTAAGGTGTCAGCATTGATAGTTGATCAAAAGCAAGCAGTATTTTTGTTATGTTGACAACTTTTGTTCGCAACGTGTAAAAATTTTATTTATGACTAAGTGCATTCATTGTTAATAAAGATTTGAATGCAAACAATGTTTGTTTTAAACCTATCAATCTCAACTATTCTCAACTATATATCTTTTAGGTAAGAAAAAAAGCTATAAATGGGTTTATTTATACAATAGAATTACTATTTAAAGTTTGCAAATACATTTTCTGAGAATTAATATTCACTTGTATTGCTTCACATATATATTATTGGATCTTATGCTTCTGTTAATATCTCAAGTCAGCTTTAAAAATACCCAGCGACTTGGGTTATTTTTTTACTGGTGAGTTTACCTCGGTTTACCCATTTATTCTATATATTGCAATTTTTACCTTGCAAGTGATGGAGAAGAATCTACCATGGAATGATTATGTAGTCATTTATTTGTAATGAATAGAACAAATCGCGGATCCTCAGACAATTTTATACTTTCTCATCAAATCAAAATTGTTTCCATGTGTAACAACTATATTCAAGGAGGTTGAATACATATAAAGAGTTGAAAATTTTGATAGAATATCTTTCCGAAAACAGCAATATCTACCGTAATGAAGTCTAGAATAAAAAGTGTACGTAAGTATGTAATATGATTGCAAAGTATTGATCGTTTACCCTGGGCATCTTGCGGTGCGTCTGTGGAATCGGCTTGCGCCTCTCTCTGTTGCCTCCGTTTGCGTTCTTCTTCTTGGGCGGCGGCTTCTTGTGCTTCGGCGATTTCCGCCAGACGGGACCTCTCCGCTTCCTCGGCTGCGTCTTGGCGGCGTTTCATTTCTTTCAATTCAAACTGAAAAGACACAAAACCTATATTTTGTACACTTATTATAGTCTAATTTTGTTTACTTACACTCTGAATGTTTGTAATTATGTATTATATTTTACAGCAGTGGATATCTTTTTATTGCATCACAATTTGGCATATAAGGTATCAATGTTGCGATCATGTAGAATGCAAATTTAAAAAATCTACCAACAGGAAAAATGATTATTACTCTGAATATATTTCAGTTGAATCTAACATATTGCAGAAAATTAAGACACGAGATTTTTTACGAATATGCAATTTTTTTATTATTTCTCTAATGGGTTTGTTAAATAAAAAGGAACCAACTGACTCTTTAAGTATTTTGAGTTATGAATTATAACTTTTCCAAAATATTTCAAAGTTCTATTTGATACGGAGATAAACCTGAAATTCAGCCTATTCTGATTTATTTGCATTATTTCCTTTTTGCTTAGCGGGAAAAGTATCCGTTATGCTAAATCAAAAGGAATGTTAGGATGGATAACATTTTAGCAAAACCATGTATATTCATAACATGAACATAAAGAATTGGAAAAACATTGAAGCAACTTTAAAGCTCAATATCAGCATTCTGCAAATTTGCAGTTACTTTTTTTTTTTATTATTTTTAACTCAACCCAAATAAAATAATCTTTGTTCTATTGTATACAAAAACATTTCATAAATAAAATAGCAGATTTTATTTTAATTGATATAAGAATGATTTACCTTCAACATGTTTGAAAACAACCTTATAAAATAAATACTACAAAATATAAATAGTATACTAAATATTACATTACACCCACAGTCAGTTAGATTATTGAAAACAAGCAGAGAAAAAACCCATAGCCAAAATAATAGAAGAACCATTGCCAAACTCACCTTGGAAAATGTGTCACCTTCGTCATTACCCATGTCAGACATTGAACCGAAGAGCGAGGCATGCAACTGCATTGAGGAAGTTTCGGAAGGGATAACGGGACAGCTGTCGTCTTTGCATAAGATTTCCGCACTGAAATAAGTCACCAGACTCGGTTTGGGCATAGTCACCCCAACGGGACTGCTCAGATTCTCACACGAGTGAAAGCTTTTAGTGCTGCCGTTTAAATTCGTATTCGGCAAAGGTAGAGTGCTATTTTTACTCAACTGTCTTTTGACAAGTTCTCTCTTAACGGAATAATTTAAATCGGCTTCGCTTTTGGTAACTCCCTGCACCGAATCGAGAGTGTCAGTAGCCGATGAAAAGTTTGAAAACGGTTTTCTAAGACCGTAATAAGAACACTTTTCCCAGTGAATGAAATTCGAACAAGCCACTTTTATGTCTCGGGGAACTTCAAATCTAAGCTTGCAAGAGTCGGGACAGATCATGTACATGCTTTCGGTCAACGACCTGCCTTGCTGGGCGGCCAGCAGAAGATTCGACACCGACGCATCTTGGCTGACGCTCACCGTCTCCGTACTGTGAAAAACAACATCCGAATCTATATCGGAAACATTCACCGACGGCATTGATGCGTCGGTGTCATGTTTATTTTCAACAAAACCGTTCAATTCAGTCTGTAAAAATTCCTGCTCGTTTATATCGACGGGTCTTTGTCTTTCAATAGTGCTAATTTTATTGGTTTTTTTACTTTTAATTTCGTGAATTTTATCTCTTTCAGGAAAATCTTCATTATCTTCCATTTCCCCTTGAGATAGCAGGGAGTTCCACAGGAAGGATTTGTTTCTTTCTTTTTCTCTTATATTTTGAATAGGTTCTATGTCATCAGGAATACCGGGATATATGATTTTAGTGCCGTGGGAAGTGTGAGTTTTTCTTTTGAACGGTTGAGGATTGTAAAAACGATTGCTGGTCAGTAGTATGTCTCTAACGACGTCGCCTACGTTCCTCGAAAGAGAATGAGACAGGCATCTTTTAAATATTGGCGGTTTTTTAGTTTTAATCGGACTGTTCAAAGGTTGTTCAACAGAAGTTTGCATCGCCATATAGGAAGGGTAAGACTCGGTAAAGATGGTATGATCGGGTAAAGGATCCATTTTTATCCACAGTGGTGCAGTTTCGTTCTGTTCTAATCTCTCAAGCTACAAACACATACACAAGACATTAACATAAAAAGCATGCAAGAAAAGAAAATTAAAGATAGGAATATTAAAAACCATAGCAGATGAAAAAAGATTATCAGAAAATTTTATTCAACAATTGAATGATTATGAATTGTTGATTTGTGATTACACATGCTTCTATAATCAGTAGGAAAATACAAAAAGATAAGCAGACAGAATAGCAAGGAAAGAAAACTAACTAAGAACTAACTAACAGCAGAAAATAAATGAGTACAGAATACACCAAGCATATAAAAATTGAATATTCTCATATCAATCTTTTATGTTACACATCCAATAACCCTTTATTGAAGTTATTAGCATTATTTCTAGATAAATTCATTAAGACCTGTTTTCAAATAAAAAGAAATATGTTTGGTATCATATTACTCAACTGGTTTGGTTGCCTTGAATATCCAAATTAAAATGATTCTAAAATCAAACACAAGCTGCAATGAATATTTCTAAGATATCGACTGTGGAAAGGAAAAAGGACGTAACCCACACATATCAAATTTTACAGGAGGCGCTAAAAACGTGATTTGTGTGTGACATGCAAATTATGAATTATATACAACCTTGAAGTGCACGGATACTTCTAAGCTGGTGTTTAATTGACATAACCTAATATTAATTGAAGAAATTGTCTCGGAAAAACCTTTATTTCAGTGTTTTTTCTTGGTTTTAATTTTTTACAAGGTCATCTTTTTCTAACTTAAAAGCTAAATTTAGATACTTATTTGGCATCTTCAGCTTCCATCCTTTTGATGGAATGTGTGTCAAGTTGTATGCATTGTGATTATCGAAAAAAGCTGTTTTGGAAAATTGAGGGTTATGTCCTTTTTCCTTTCCACAGTCGATACGTAATATTTCAGATACACTTTTCAATTATGAAAAATTTGATTACATTTTCTTTCTTTCCTGAAATGTTATCATAATTAGAAATTTGTTGACTTTTTCGAAGAAGAATATTCCTTGGATAGTATATTTTTTTTTACGAACATCAGTAAATTTCACAATCAATATTAATGTGAAGCGAGTAGTCAAGAAGCAAGTAGATGAACAAGTGTTTCAAGAAGTGCTAGCTTAAGTTAATGAAAATATGATTATGTTAATACTACAAAGACTACCCAACCAAAGAGAGAAAGATATGAACCCCACACAATAAATAATAATGTTCAATGAAAAACTTACGGTGGTGAGTCGATGAAGCGCTCCGAATCTTTCCTCCTGAGCAGCTGCAGACTTTTCAAATGCTTCATGTTTCTTGATAAGATTCTCTACGTCGTCTATAGTGTGACCCAATTCTGATGACATGAGGTAAGGTTCTTGTGCGATCAGCCAGGCCTCGGCCACGGCGGCGTCCCGGGCGAATTGGTACACTTCCAGGACTAAACAGAATTACAAAAAGTTTAGTAAAACTCAATTGGAATATTTTATTACACAGATAAGAGTAAAATTAAAAATCTCACTGAGCTGCAGGTTTTCCCAACGTTCCTCCCATCTTCGAAGAAGGGCGTGTCTCTGATTGCTTAAAGCCAGTAGTCTCTCTCGGATATCTTGCGCTGCGTAATGTTGTCGGTCCAGTAATCCTTTACCGAGTGATGCGCACGCTGCCAGGTTGTCTTCTCGGGCGTCCACTTCCGCCTTCAAAGACTGGTGATTGTTCATTAATAATTCCACTCCAGATACGTCACTGAAAAATTGTAAATAATCCTTTTTCATAAAAAGTTTACAATATTATTGTAGATCCCAATTGTAATGTGTTTTGATTGCCTCTTTACTTAAAAGAAAAGACTAATTTTCATCACTTTGAATACTACAGTAACATGGTTGCATATACAGTAAGTCCTTGACTTACGCGACTTCGACTTAAGCGATTTTGGACTTACGCGATTTCAAAAAAATTGCATTTTTTACTTTGCTGATCTTTATTTCTTTGCGGTGTTTGTTTACATAAATTAGTATACGGGAGTAAGAAAGAGAGAAAAAACCAACACCAGCACGCATGTGCAAATACCCCTTCTCCGTCATCGACATACCGAACAATGCATTTTGTTTAGTCTGGATTGAGATTGCTTACTCAAGTGTCGCGCTCGATTTTTTCCTTCACAACATTAATCCATAATCCTTAACAATGCCAAACAGTGATAAAAGAAGTAGACGTGCCATTACTATGGAGACGAAAGTTAAAATTATAAACCAATTCGAGAAAGGGGAAAAGATGGCAGACATCGCACGCTCTCATAAAATGGTTCCATAAATTTAAAGCTCGTAAAGGCCTACACAACATAGTGACCAGTGAAGCTGCCAGTGCAGACTTAGAGGGGGCTACGAATTTTATCAAGAGTTTAGCAAATATTATAAAAGATGACGGTTATCTGCCATAACAAATTTTTAACGTAGACGAAACGAGATTATATTGGAAAAAAAATGCCAGATCGTTCATATATATCCCAACTAGAATATATAGGTGAACTTGTAGAAATGACCAAAGAACTGAATCTAAATCTGAATGAAGAGGATTTCGACAATTTAATCAACAGTTATTCAACAGAAATGAGTAATGAAGTTTCAATGGAACTCTACGATTTGACAATAAAAGACACTTGTTTGGAAGAAAATATAGAACCAAAGCTATTTGAAACCAAGAAGATGGCTGAAAATTTAAGCATGATCGAAAATGGTTTAGCTGTTGATGTTTCAAAAGCAGTATCTGATTATTAAATATAATTTAACAAAATTTATTGGAGCTCACCGTGGTTTTTCGCTGGTGTTCATCTGTCTAAGCACATCGTCCATCCAGAGCATAAGAGTGCGCACCATGTTGAAGAATTTGAAGAGATCGCCAGTGTCGGCCAACTTGAGACGTCTCGCCTCGCAGTCGGCTTGGAGGGCAGCCCACGCTGTGAGGACTTCGCCTTCTCTGTTTGTGATTTCTTTTGCCTTGTCTCCAGCGTATGATGATTGAAGTTTTGCTGATTCGTCTTGAATTTGCTGAACCTTTTGTTAAAAAGGAAAACCATTAATTATTATTTTTATGTAATTCAATTAGTATGAGAATTGAATAAAGAAAATGTATGATTTGAAACAAATAAGGAAAGAAAAATAGAAAATTATTTATTTACCTGTGATTGCAATGTCAATAAGTCTTGGATGAAATTCTGATGTTTTCTTTGAAGAGCAGAAACACTAGCCGCGTCTCTGCCGAGTTCATCGGATACTCCCCGCTGTCTCTCAAGAATGCGACTGAGTGTATCTTTACAGTCATGGAAGAACTTGTGAAGCTCTCTGGAAGCGGCCAACATTTGACTTCTGGTCTGAATCAACTCCAACAGGTCCTGCCACGAGTCGTTGAGGTCGTCCTTCCACTGGGCGATGGTAGCATTGTCAGAGTGTCCCATAGAGATCATCTGATCGGCAATCCTGTTAGCGGTTCCGACTCTCTCTGAACCGATGGTTTCCGTATCGCGGGCGAATTCCTTAAAGCGCTCCCACAGAAGAGTGACGTGATCGTAATCTTGGCCGAGCTCCTGTGACCCGGCGACGAGTTCTCTCTCGGCAATCCAGTGTTCGAGGTCATCAACTTCCCGGTTGAGTTGGAAGAGTCGCAGAGCCTCGTCAAGTTTAGCGCGTCTTTCTCCGGCCAAATCTTTCAATCCGGCGTACAGTTTGTCGACCTGTGACTGTTTTACAGAGATCTGTTCGCTCTGGGGGTGGTCTTCCAGCGTGAGCTGTCTGACAGTCTCTCCGAGTTGCCGGATAGTTTCGGCGTAATCTTCTACGGCCTGTTCGAGAATGTCATGCTTTTTCATTAGGTTTTGGGCAGAAATCTCGTCCTTGCCTCGGTCTTCAACCATCATGTACAGTTCCTGTTCACTCATCCAAGATTCCGCTTCGTTAGCATCGAAGAAGTATTGTTGAGCCTTCTCCGATTGCAAAAGCCCACTGTTTCTATCATTGATGGCATCTGAAAAAAGAACACAACATAATTAATACATCGTATAAATGATCATACATTGTTTTACATCAAATATGTATAAAAACTCTCGGCAATAGTCTCACCTTTAAGTTCTTGCCAACGCTGTGTGAGTTGCTTAATCAAATCTTGGAATTGGGATCCGGATTCATGTCCCTCATCGATGAGTTTCTGACCGTTGTTGATGACAGTGAGGATTCTCTGCTCATGATTGTCAATCTCTGTCTTGAGAGACTGGTTCTTTTTCTTTAAAGTGTGAACATTGAAGAGAGAGTTTCCATATTCAGTGTTAGAAGCCTGCGGCATTTTTTCTCCGATCCAAAGTTTCTCATCTTCTACGTCGCGACGGAACTGGAATGCCTCCTTCTTCTTTTCTAGCTGCCTCTGCCTCTCGACAAGCGGAGCTTTCAGCTGCTCGAACCTCTGCTCCACGGCAACCTTCTTAACCTTGATATCGTCCATCTTGTCGGGGACAGTCCTCTGAAGATACTGCGCCTGCGTTTCCAGTTCAGTGACCTGGCGGGCTTTGACAGCCATCTGTGTCTCGATCATCTGTTGTTTCTGCATCAAAATATTGACGGAGGCGAGATCGGTTCCGGTGTCGGTGTTTTCAATCTGCTTCTCCAGCTCGTTCATCCATGAGTCAATGTCATCACAGGTCTGGTGGATAAGAACCTCTCTGTTGTCGTCGAAGAGTTTCTCTCCTTTGTCCTTGGCGGTGACCTCGAGGTCGACAAACTGATCGCTGAGATCGCTCATCTTGGGAGAGATGATTTCGGCAAACTCAGGCTTTTGCCTCATGAGATCTTCTGCAGCGTTTTGCACTGCGACTAGACGCTCCTTGTTTGCACCGATCTCGGCTTCAAAGGCCTGGTGGCGAGTCCATTTGGAGTGTACAGTCTTCGCTGAGCGGTAGGTGTCATCCTGAGCGGTGAGGTTCTTTTCGGTAACCCACTCTCCAAGCTCGTTGCAATCTTGGAGGAATTGTTGAAGTTGGAGCTGATCTTGCAACTTATCGAGCTGTTGTAGAGCTTTCTCCCTGTTAACGTTACGGCGAGCGTCAATGTTCTCTGCCTTCTTTTGAACCTTGTCAGCGTCAAAGTGGCCCTCTTCACACAGGCGATTAGCGAACTGGACAACAGAGTTGATCTTGTCGTCGTTGGCCTCCATCGTGGTGAGGAAGGCTTCGTGTTCCTTGATTTGATTCTCGGCATGGTCGAGAGTCGCAGGTGGCTCGGCCTTGGCGAGGCGGTGTTCTTGCTGAGCAAGAAGTACTTCAGCTTGGCGTGCGTCACGCTGCAACAGCTGCAAATCGAGAGATTGCGACAACAGTTGCTGCCGGTTTTCCCACATCTGCTGGAGTTCTGCCCATCCATCGCGGAGTGCCTTCAATCTTTCTCGCAAGAACATGTATTGTGGGTCATCTTGAGTTGATGGGTCCTGAAATTTTGAATTATATGACATTATAGAATTATTCCACAAAAGCTATCAATGAATCAAATAGTCTGAGCATTCTCCAATTTAATTTTAATCTAATGTATTAATATTTACAAATAACACTTACGGCAGTAATCTTTTCTCCGTATTCCATCATCTTAGCATAATCCTGGGTGTAATTGTCGATCTCTTCTCTGATAGTTTGATGTTGGCTGAGAAGCCGTTCAGCATCAGCCAAAGATGCGGGAATATCTTCTGAAGCGACGTCTGTTTGAGTTTTGGTCAACCATGTCTGGAAGTGATCCACAGCACGGAGGAAACGATGCAAATCACCAGCTTCCTCAAGTTTTGCATCGCGCTCTTTCAACTGGAGAATAGAATGAAAAGATGAATTATGTGTTATAGAAAAAAATGTTATAATATACACAGATTATCATATATATTTATTTTCTTTATAAAAAAAAATGTCATATAATAATGATTTTTGATATAAACATAAATGCTTCTAAAGGCCACTTTATACCAAGATAAGAAGTGCAGATTATGATTATAATAACTCACCATCTGAGTGAGTTGTTCCCAGATCACAGTGATCTGAGCGATCCTCTCTCTGATTTGGGCGGCTTCTTCGGGATGATCCCCTTCGATGGCATTGGCCTCGCGAGTCAGAGACTGAATGCGGGCTTCGATGGCTGCCAAATCTCTTTCCATTCCGGTGACACGGCGTTGAAGGGTCATAACACCTGAAAAATTGATTGCATGTTAGATGATTAACAATGGAACGGTGTATGTTGACTTCCAAAAAATAAATTATACAGCAAAGCAATAGTAGAGTAGACTTTTGTATCCCAAAACATATTTACTAACCAGTAAGATCCATCTGCAAGTTGTCAGTAGCTTGCAAGATTCTCTTCTTATCTTCAATCCAAGAGACGGTCTCCCGACATTCAATATGGAATGTCTGCACACCTTGGGCAGATTTAAGTTCATCTCGCTTTGCCTCCGCCTTAAATTTTGATTAAGTAAACCATTATACAAACATTCATAAAATTTGATTACAAGTTTTAACTCAATTACTTGCCTGTAACTTTATATTAGTCAGTGTATATATGTCTTACCTTTTCCCTGAGTTGACCCCAAAGGTTATTGAGTCCAGCTTGTCTTCCTTGGATTAATTCCGAGTCTGGATGTTCAACATGTAAGAGTTGACGAGCCAATTGATTGACCACGGCTACTCGGGATGCATTAGCGTTCATCTCCTTGTCAAAGCCATCATACCTGTTGATGAAAATAAAAATATTGTTAACTTGAAACATTATATTTAAGTAATTTGTATTAAATTTAATTATGTTTACTAAAATTATATCAGCCACATCACCAAAATGAATTGTTAACAATGATAAATTACCTGTGCTTCATGATTTCAACATCCTCGATATCTCTGGCAGGAACCATAGTGGTGAGCATCCTGTCCTTCTCAGCGATCCATTGCTCAGCGTCAGAAGCCTCGGACAGCAACTTGCAGAGTGAGAGGGCATCGAGCAGGCGCTGTCTACGAAGACGAGCCAGTTCAGTCAACTCTCCGTGACGAGAATCGATTGAAGCGAGACGCTCGATAACTTCCGGAGCTTGAGCATCCTCAGGTGACAGTTGGGCAGCCTGGAATTTGTTTAAATATATTATACCATTTTTTGCAGCAACAGTTTTAACATTTATATAATCTACTATACTATGTTGAAAAAAAAAAAGTTATATTTTATGCCTACCTGTTGTTTGAGCTGCTGAATGACTCCAGCGTAGTTCTTCAACTCATCGGTCAATTCCTTGTGTTTCTTGAGTAGACTCTGTACTTGAGCTTCATCACCACCGACGTCTTCAGATGAAACATATCTAAAAAACCAATTAATATTCTCAATACAGTATTCAATTTCAACAAATTATTACACCAAAAGGATGCAGATTAACATTCCAGCTTTTGTAATACTCAGTATGATATATGTATTTGGTTTTAACAGTTAGTATTAAATGTAATAATTGCAACTATGTTCATTGTTGTTAAAATCGATCTGTCAAACACCAATGATTAACCGAATTTTGATTTATTCTTTTCAAGTTATTTATTTCTGATTAATTAATAATGTCAACTCGCTAAAGATATTTGAATGATTGTAATGGGATAAATATGCTTAACAACATACTAGTTGACAATATTGCGTTAATTTTGACAATCAAAATAGCCTCTTTCTAATGCACTCTATCTATGAGTAAAATAAATCATCAACGATTGACTATACAATGAAGATTGTCGCAACTATTATATTTAAGTCATACCAACTGTTCAAAACTAAATACAAATAACATGATGATCATTTGAGACCCCCTTTATTAGTGTCTGGATCGTAATAATTTTGAGAATAGTCCTGCAAAGGTGGAACAGAATCTTATAGTATTTACAGGGTTAATTGTAACCGAATCAAAATTTTCAGATGAAATGCTATATAGCCATTGTATTAAAACATTATCGGATTTTGACAGTAGCTTCTTTTGCAGTGGCAAAAACAGAATTGACAGAAGAGCAAGGGCAGGATTATACAATAAATTATATCTGTTGAAAATAAATAAAACAATTCTGCAAGCTAACGATATTTTAGGTTGACAAGATTATCATGATTGTTATCTATCTCAAACAAAAATGGAGAAGATGCTTGTGAAAAATTTGGCATGAGGAATTTAGTAAAATTGCAAATTTAGATTTAACGTTAATATGATCACCTTCATAAAAATAAAAATGACTGTGATTTTCGACTTTCGTTGGGAAACAAAAATATTGAAAGACTAAACTAAATTGTTAGAAGTATGTTTCCTGATACAATCAACCTTACTCGCCTTTTTTTGAATTTTTGTGACTAATTAAAATAAATGTATTTGCAATTTACCTGAGAGTTTCAAGCATCCAGATGTCAACATCATCAGCATCAGCGAAAAGTTGATGATAACGGACAGCTGAGTCCAAACGATCGCGGCGGAGCGAGACCACATCCAGCAGATGACTCCATTGAGCCAAGATTTCACGTAAGCGATCCTGAGAAGAAAATATATGTTTTATATTGTTTTTTTTTTTAATGTTTATGGGTTAGAGAAGGCATGTAAAACATGTGGCCTGCCGACTTATTTTTTCCAAATTTTGAAAATTTGGGTAGCAAAAAATTCATGAAATTACCTGAATTCTGTCAGCTCCAAAGTGTCCATCCTTGACAAGTTCATCACCGACCCCGGCTACAGCCATAAGTTGCGGTTCATGAGACTTCACTTCATTCTGCAGAGCGTTGTGTTTGCTCATCAGGAGATATACTGTGGTCAGGTCGTGACCGATATCATCTGTCGACACAATCTGTTCCTTCTCCTTGATCCAATTCTCTTCATCGGCGGTGTCCCAGTAGAACTGCCACAGTTTGCGGCTGTCTTCCAGACGCTTTCTATAATCATGAAATATATATGTTATGTTAAGTAACGGAATTTAATTTTATAAAAATAATAGATAATGAAGATTTCTACATGAAACTATTTTCAGTTATCAAATGCTGAATTGCAAGGGAAAGGTTAATCTTTATTAATTTAACTTTAGAGTCCATGGCACAGTGATCAAAGTCGTTGGCTTCCATGCCGGACCTCACGGGTAGGAATCTCAGAAGTATCGATTTCTCTTCAAACAAAAGAGACGTTGAGCAACTGAGTAATGAGCTCAGAAAAACTCGTAGAAAAATTCTGTTGAGATATCCATAAGAGTCAGATAAAACAGATTCCAACCGATCCATCCGGTTGGAATTTATTTCCTTGAAGAATATTTTGTTGATATTGTTTCATATTAAAATCAGAAGTAATTTGCAATAACAATAAATCAGATAATCATTCAAAAAAAGGTAATTTAGGCATGTCAATGTATATTTGCAATGGTAAAAAGTATGCTGTACCTGCGTTCAATGGCCAGCCTGACAAGTTCTCCGTAGGCGTCTTCCAATTGCTGGATACGCTCAACGGTAATGGCAGGATCACAGGGTCTGTAAGCTTCCTCTTGCTCCAAGAAACGTTGACTCTGTTGGACCACACTCTGGAAAAATAAATGTAACGAATTATAATATTTACTCATCTTTAGTTTTTTTAAGAATTAAAGTAGTTAAAATAAATAAAGTACAATCATACCTTAACTCTCTCTCCAAGAACGTTAATGTCTGCTTCGACAAGAGAATGCTTTTGAAGAAGGTCTTCGACTCCCATAAGATGTTTACCGTAGTCGTCTGTCAACAAGCGAAGCTTGATCTCTTCCATGGAATCCAAGATGTAAAGCATTTCCTGATGAAAAATAATATGTTTCAGTAATTTTTCTTTTATTAAAAAAACACAGTAAGTAACAAAATTAAATCATCAAGTATTATTTTGCCAGCAGGAATTGACAAGTTTCAACAAGACTGGTTGTAAATCAGTTTCTTAACTTACCCTTATTTTTTTAGAAACTAACCAGACGTGGCTGACACTGAATTCAACAATAGATTTATTATTTATTTAAATTTCACTGATTAAAAAAGGTCATATAAGCCCTTAACTTCAACATTTATCAATTGAAAAATCATAATATGCTAATGATTAGCTGAGAATTCAAATCCCTGGTGGCTAGCGAAAGATCAAAGCTTTAATATTAGACTAAGATGATACACAATTTTTCAAATTTATGCACAAATGACTCATAAGGACCGAAAACGTTAGGAGCAATACCATCATCAAATCGATGAATAATGTTGAAAGTGATACAAAACTAACACAAAATGGCACAACGGATGACACAGTGAAAGAGTCAACAATAGTATGACCAGACCTGGAAGTTTTGCTGCAACTGCAAGCTCAGTTCAAGGCGTCCGCGTCTTGCCTTAAGCAGCTCAATTAAGTATACCCATAGACGAAGCACGTTGTCTCTGCGTGCACTAACACGCTCAACATCGTGATACCTACACAAAATAACAGAAAAAAATGCATGAAATGTATGGATCTTGTTGATTAAATATATCAATATTCAATAATAAACTGATTGTGGCATGACCGCAATGACACTCTTTTTGTCACTGCTAAGACTTGAGTTGGTTAGGAATATGCAGGAACCCAAAAGACCTTATCTTTACAATAGCAAGATTCACTCATTTCCTAGAAATATAAAAATCGTCACGAATAATCTTTTTATCTACTCTAACACTGCTTTTATAAAAGCAGGAAGAGTGAGAGGACAAATGACTTACAGAGAATCTATTAAGAATTGAACTGTGAGTCAATGCATTTCACTATGGAGTGATACGATTCGAGTGCACAATCAGCTAGAATATTTCCAGTGGATTAAGCGGTAAATTTTTGGAAGTTCCTTTTTTTAATATAAAATTGAAATTGATAACTTCGTAATTCTACTGGCTGTGTAACAAATTGTGGCACATGTTTTGCTTCTTTGAAAAGCACCTTCAGACCATGTATCGTAAGCATAAATACTAAATTCTAACACATGCAAGTAGCATTACCCTAACCTTAGATAAGCTTGAATATAATTAAAGATAACTTCTCAGTCAACGGTAAGAGTAACAGAAAATAGAAACTAAAGATTAATAACTTTGGTCTCAAGAAATTTTGCTGTTACCTCTCGGCCTGTAGTTCTGAGCATACAGCAACAACAGCTTGGACACGTTCTTCGTAGGCGAGAATATCTGTCTCAATGGCTTCATGTTTCTTAGCAGCGGCTTCCACTGCTGCAAGATCGAAACCAAAGTTATCTTGGCTGACTAGCCTCTGGTTCTCAGATAACCAAGTTTCACGCATGGATGCTTTGCGGTTGAATCTGAAATGGAAAAAATAAATTAATTTCAATTAAACTGAGGAAAGCTTGAAAGATGAATTTAATACCGATACAAATATGGCTGTGAATTGTTACAAAATGTATCAATTGTATTAAATACCTGGCAGCGAGCTGCTCAAGTTTCTCCTGTCGGATGAGCTCCTCACGTAAAGCGAGTTCTCTCTCGTGCTCAGCTTTCTCCAACCTCTCCCATGCTCTATTGATATCAGAGACCATTTTTCCTTCTCGGGGAGTGTATGGTCTCTGGTTGTTGGCTCGCATTTTCGATTGCAGGGTGAACAAAAGAACTTCGAGGTTTCCTTTCTCTACAAATCTAAAAATAAGAAATATTATGGATGTTGAGAGATGTGTGTAATCAAGCAAACTGAAACTTTATTTCATAAGTTTTCATTTTATTTTTTGTATTCAATACTTAAAAATCAAATTCTCTGCAAAACTGTAAACAAAAGAGAATTTGGCTAGAAATTGGATATAACTTAAAAAAAAACTACTTGGACAAGACATTATTAGTTGAAATATATCTTTGTGTATTTATAAATAATAATAATAATCATACTTGGGTGGTTTTTCAACAGTTCTGTAGTTAGCGAACTGTCCTAGTTGTTGCTGAACTCCAACGAGTGAATTGGCAAAGGTTCTGTCGCCCAGGGCTTCAATGGTACTCTCAATCCACTGCAACAGATCACTGAAACAGGACAAAAAAACAATATTAAGTCAAAATCAATAAGTGAGTGCAAAATTTACTCCTGGTGGAAATATATTGTAGAAGTAATATATATATAAGGAGGATTTACATGGTAAAAATACTCTCCATGGCTGATGGTAAACATTTAAATTTTTTTCCAACTAATTATACAAAACGTGTTTATAAGTTGTCACAGCGAAGTTTCGTGGATATTTGAGAAAATAAAGTTACATTGATGTTTGTCAGTGGACATTCTTGTAATTTTTTACACAAATAAAAGATGTCATTCTAAAGAAGATTTATATTTGAATTCAACAAGCATATTGAAGTTATGAATAAAATACCTAGTGAGTGATTCATATTCTTGAACCATGCGATCATTCTCCATGGCAATTCCAACGACCTTTCCGATACGCTTTCCTTGTACTGTCTCCTGTTTCATCTTGCTGAAGTAATGATAGTAAGTAACCACATAAGTGATGATGGACTTCTCATCAGGGTGCTCGACAAAGATATCTAAAAATAATTAAAAAACAAATTACACAAACCAGAAGATAGCATGTCATTTCTAAACCAAATTCATTGGACAATTCTAACAAAGGGGACATTTTTACCAGGAAGGGTTGTAAGCCAATGACACAATGTATCTTTCCAAGAAGTGGAATTGAAAAACTTAAAAGAATTAGTATTGACCTATTGAGGGCTGAAAATAACACCATTTGATCCCAATTCATAAAAAAAAAAATCATAATTTCAGCACAATGCAAATCAAATCTTTTCAATGAAACAAATTCATATTTTGATTGGATATTTGATATTATGTAATCAACTAAATCGCTATTTGCAATTATGGCTATATTGTACATTCATAGTGTAGGTGAGTATTCATACCAATACATGAGTAACTTACCATCAAATAGGACAAACGTCATTTTCAACGAAATTCATATTTTCATTGTTTATTGTAGTACAAGTGATGTTGCTTCCAAAAACTCATCAAAACCTGACTATTTCATACAGATTTTTGGTTTGAAAAAACAGACATTTGACTTAAGAAAAATCATCTCTATTATAAAATTTCGCAAATGGCGTTTGTCCAACTTTGATACAACCATGCCTTTGTTTAATTTATGCCGGTTATTAGAAAATGACAATTTTCTTGAGAATTGATTTCATATTTGAAAATAATTTCATCCTAAGTTTCTAGAAATCATTGCTGATGTCTAGTATAAAAATTACAAACGGGACTTTTGATAATAATAGATGAAAATCATTCATTACCTTCAGCGTCAAGCAATTTTGTAAGACCAAGCTTGTCTTCAGCTGTGTTAAAGGCATTATTCAAGTTATGGATTGGATTGCTCTTGGAGAGCTTTTCAAAATGGATGAGATCGGGACGATGTTTGTGGATGATGGCATTAAAAGCGAGTCCATCTCTCCAGGAGGTTGTGAAATTTCTGACGTTAACGTTGTGGTATCCGGCTGTCTTCATTTGACACCATAGAAGAAGAGCATCCTTGGCGGACTTTGTCTCTTTATTATCGGTTTCTTCAATTGTAATATCTTGAATCTGGAATAAAAAATATAACCATTCAATAATATCATTATGTACAGACGAGTAACAAACAATTTTGTAGATGGCGCATTTGTCAAATACTCATTATTGTTTTTAGAGTTATAGGTTTTAAAAGAAATGCATATCACTACATCAATGCAAAAGTAGGACAACAGACAAAAACACTAAACTGTCATCTCGAAACTGAGATTGTTCTACTGTTGTTTACTGTTCTTCTACTATTGTTCTACTGTTGCATTGATGATGTGATATGAATAATTTTCTAAGTATGAGTATGTAAAACCAAATTAAACCTTTCGGGTTTGACTTATTTTTTTTTAATTGAATTAAGTTTACTCAATTTCATTATATACACACTGATTTACACTATTCGTGCATGAAAAAAATATAGAAACATTTAACAAAATAATCAGTCAATTATTGGGTAAATTGTTAGAAGTTTTCAAATTTGGAACAAACATCAAGTCATTTCAATTATCATTTTCAAGAGTTTACTTCTGATTCAAGTAGATATTTATTACATTCTCTGTCATCATATGATACCACTCAAAAGGTTAAAAATGTCCATTGTTAAGACATTGTGCATAGGCTCTTTTTAAATAAGTATACATATAATGAAAGGATGAAAACATCAACAAAATCATGGCTTTGGCTTCAAATTGATAAATCATGCCTGCAAATTTTTTTAATGAGATTCAAGTTTTTGATCAAGTGTTTTGATCAGTATTTAACTTTAATCACACTGGACTATGAGGAATTTTTAGACTTTTTAAATGATGTTAAATTATACCTGGAATCTGAGGATGATTGTCCATATGAGACCAAGATTAAGTCTAGGGTTTCCATCAACAATATCGTGGGATCCCATATTCTCCAAATGCACTCGCTCTTCTCTCAGGAACTGCAGAGCTTTGTCTACATTCTCCAGGCAATGAATTCGCATCTTGCCTTTTGTTGGTGGGGGCTGAAAAGTAATATGTATAATATTAGGTTCACTATCTCAATCAATCAACAACTTACATTGTATCACAATGCTGGATAGAAAACAACATAACATATTTGATTAAAGAAAAACAAATATAACAATAAACATAAAAAACTTCCTTTGACTATCATATAATTTCCTTGGAAAATACAATGGAAAATATCATAAATAATTAAAGCTTTTAAGACCAACATTATATGTATTTTTGCTATTATGAGACAATGTTTTATCCCTATTTTGATCTTTGAATTTGGGGTGAGTCTTATTATTGATGGTGCCTTACAATAACTGTAAAAAAATTCAGCATTCATGATGGTCCCAGCTGGGCTATTCTCACATTTATTAAGATCTAAATCAGAGATAGTCAACCTTTTTTTCGTTTGGGCCGCATGCCAGTTTTTGAAACATTACTTGGGCCGCAGCATATAATAGTCATAGGTTAATATACCACACACTATACATAATATGGTGATATAACATAAATGTATGTACACAAAAATACAAATTTTACAAAATATTCGTTCGTTTATGTAAAATTTTGGAAGCAATACCAGATGGTCGAAAAAGCATATATTGTTTTGGGCCACACATAAAATCTAAATGGGCCACAGGTTGAATATCACTGATCTAGATATATACACTAATTTAAAGGGGCTCTAATAATCAACATTGGTTTTCACAGTTGGTATAACTTAAATTTAATTGTTGCGACTATGTTCACTGTTGTTACAGTTGATTTGTTAAGCCCCAAGGATTAACAGAATTTTGTTTTATTCTTTCAAGTTTCTAAGTCTCTGTACACGAGCTATCTATACGCAATATATTAGAGTAATTGTTACGATATAAATATACTTTACAACATGGTACTTGATGCTTGGGTAAAATTTGACAGTTTTTGTCAAAATATCCTCTTTTTAACGCACTCTTTTGATTGGTTGAATAAGTCATAAAAGAAAAGTAAATACTTTGCGGTAATTATTACATTTAAAAAAAAACCCAAATACAAAATCATGTTGAGTATTACAAACCCCCTTAATTAGTGTACAGATCATAATTTTGAGAATAGCCCCGGAGATGGAACTAAGTATTTATAGGTCAGAATGGTTGTATTTGACTCTAATTTTTACATGTAAGCTATTTTGCCATGGCAATAAAGCTGAGTTTTGAGAATAGATTCTTTAGCAGAGGCAAATACAGAATTGAGAGGACATTTTTTTGTAAAATATATCAATATTCACCAGTCTGTCGCCGGAGAGCACCTCCAACAGCTTGATCAGCATTTTGCCGTCTCTCATGTCGACGTAGAGGTCGCCGATACGGCACCCCACTCGCACTAAATGGGAGTTTACCCATTTTTGGAAAGTTTTCTTTTGTACACTCTCTCGTTCGTCTAGAAATAATATTAAAAAAACACACAAATCAGTAGTCATATAATATTGAGTGTAAAATTCCACTTCGGTGTGATTCTCTTCATGGAATCAACGTCAGTCAGTAGAGGGAGACATGCCCACAGATAAAAGCAAAAAAGGATCTAGGCCCGAATTGGAATTAATAGCTTCCAGAAAATTATTTTAAAGTAATATTGAATTAGTTTAATATACACTTTTAAAAATTCAAAAAAAAAAAAAAACTTGAAATAATAAAGAATATTCTTTCTTGATTGATCTGTCGCAAAAAAACCTAATTTAATTAAAATTATCAAACTACTCTAAAGGTTGATTAACTAAATTAAATTCATATATTTTTTGTGATCTGTACTCTGAATGAAAGTCTTAACAGACAGGCTAAGATCATATTTACAATTGATAACTGATCAATAATAGATAGGAGTAACCCAATAGATCCCAAGCACAAAAAAATAAACCAGTGCAAAGAGATGTTCACTTTTAGGGTGTTCACTGTCAATACTTGGTGGAAAGGCATTATATTAGTAAAAACACAATATTCCTTTGTACTTCATTCCAGAGATGCAAAGAGATGTCTTGATTTTATTCTGAAAGCCATCCCATGTAAAAGTACATTAATCAAAGTTGTAAATGAGTTTACACGAGATGGTTAGATTCATTAGCAAGCAAAGTAGAGTATCTAATATTGACAGGGGTCAAATTAATAAAAAAAAATACAGTATACAGTTATGCTACTAGCCACACTTATTTTCGAAACAAAACTTATTTATTCAATGAAAGAAAATGGACAATATATCGATTCCCTTAAGTCCTTGACAATCAAAACAGTAACATTAGTCATTTTACAGTGGAATACAAGCTTGAAAAAATTTAGATTAAAAGTAAACAGTTTTGAATCAATAGAAATCATTTTTAGCGAATAACATTGTTTTTCACTCCCCTGTTAAATGAAGTAAGTTAGTGCTTAGTTTGTTTAGGGGTTGCAATATGGTTAATCTTCCATTTAACATGGTCTCTCTGAAGAATACTTTCTTTATTTAACCATCCAACATTCTTATCAAAATAAATGCAAAAATCATATTTACAAATAATTTTATTCCAAACATAAATAAAACAACGAAAGTTTCCTTTTAAATATATATACATCTCTCAGAAGTCGAACAACTCTAGGAACAAGAATCTCAAATGAATGACTAGAATAGAAGTTTTAAGAACAATACAAATAAATATCAGTCAAGTGGATACAGATAGGAAACCCCAGGGTTGCCAGCTCTGCCCCATGGACGAAAATAAAAAATGTTTCAAAATAAATTTCAAATGATTTGAGAGTTTTAAAAGACTGAAATGTATTTTAAACTATTTTTTTTCAAAATAATTACAGAGTATAATAATACTTATTTTTCAATTAATTAATGACATACAAAATTGAATGTGGAGTGACAATATTATAACTATAATGAAAAAATTGTTAAATTTGAATCATTCAAATTATGTACACTCCCACAGATTTTGTCACTAACGACCCGGGTTTCGCCTTTCGGCATTTTCAGGCGTTCAAGCGCACGGATGAACTTGAACTGACGCTTCTATACCCTATATAAATAATATCATAAAACCTTTGCCGACAAACAAATAAATATAATTCTTAAAACCACTCACTACTCAAATCTTTGGGAATTCCCATGAGCTTACCCTTTTCGCCAGCGATGGCTTTAGACTCAGTGATACATTTATTTAATATATAAACACGAAACATCCATTTACTAAGCGTCAGTTCAAGTTCATCCGTGCGCTTGAACGCCTGAAGATGCCGAAAGGCGAAACCCGGGTCGTTAGTGACAAAATCTGTGGGAGTGTACATAATTTGAATGATTCAAATTTAATATTGAAATTCCACCAAGCACCTTCAGTCGAAATCTTAAAAAAAATGAAAAAATTGTTTATATATTTGCAATTTGGTTTATTATTTTTGCCTTTATCATAAAGATGATTCAAATATACGTATTTTGTTATAATAAAAATGATATATCATGTACATTACTGATATAAAATATAATAAAAATTCTTTTAATCATATAAATTACCATTTGCAATTCACAAAAACGATCTATAATAAATAATGATTTAGTCTGATAATGCTCTCCGAGAGAAACTCACTCACAGATAGTAAATCAACCAACTCTACAGTCATAAATGTCTTTTATATTTCCTTACTTTTGATAAAAATTTATACTTTCAAGTACTTTCAAGACACATTAAAGTGATACAGAAAACTGCAGAAAATCGAAGACATATTGTAAAAAAAATGAGGTATCTTGAGCTTGTCTAAAATTGTGATAACAGCAGGATAAAGAAACATTGAAATTACCTCTTAACTCCAACACCACCTTATCAAAGTACATGTCTAGGCCTGGCACTTCTGTCCCGACTCCCATACGAATTAACTCATAGCCTTCGGTAGCTGTCATTCGATGAACGAGAGAATAATTACTCTGTAACCCAATTGCAGGTACCGATCACTAAAATCACTATAGTTAAAACTGTGTAATATATATTATATATTCTCACTAAAAAGTACCTGATAACAAACCACAACACGGACCATATTGATATTAAACAATATGTCAAGGAATCGAAGAAAAATATCTACATAGACTAATTGAAATGGACGATTTTTATACATCATGACTCAATCATTACAAATTGGACTAACATCATAGAAATAAATAATAGTTAATTACTGCTTTATTTGTCAGGGGTTATGATTTGTGTCTGTGATGTAATACTATTTCTCTAACTACAAAAATGTTACAACCTTGAAAAATTTACAAGGTGTTTGTGTTTGGCCATCCAAGATCGTTTAAATATTGCTACCGTAATTATTCTCGATGAACCTATTTCCATTCATTTAATAATATTCTGATTCAAATATTAGCATACAGTTTAGGTTTGGAATTTAAAGTATAAGATAATAGTAAGAAAAATCAAGTAATCATAGTAAGAAAAAGGCATGAAAACCTTGTTTTGAGAATGTGGTCATTTTCGATTATCATAAAATTTTAACATCACTGTGTATGAACATTTATGCACTTTATGAAATTAGATAATGATAATAAATTCAATCCACATATTTAAAATCATTAAGTTATTTATAACTTTTTTAACAACGAATTGACTTGATATTATATAATGCTCAAATTATGTAAAAAATACACAGAATGTTGCTAAACTAGTTTTTCAGATGATACAGCGTGTTAAAATCAATCTATCTGCAATCATATCTCAAAACAGCCGGTTTTCGAGTTAAAGCCTTTTGTCAATATTCTGGCGATATGAGTCCATGAGAAGTGAAGTGATCCAAATGTTATTTTACGAAAACATGGGTTAGATTCGCAGTCATATTCCACATGTCTTAAAAGTATCCCAAAAGTGAATTGAGCCTATTAAATACACACTGCAATAGTGTTTTCTGATAAAAATAAAAATATTCCACAAAAACACTAGGTAAAAACGATTGTACTTAAAAGTGCCATAGAAAAGTTTTACCCTTTTTTCTACCTGGCTCACTTCACGTCTCATGAGGCTAATATAATAGAACGACCCTAATTAGATGTAGATCATCAAATTAGTTATGATTTATGGTGCTGGCAACATTCCACTTGAAAAAAAACGCGCGAAAAGAAATCGATCATAGGCTATACAAAAATAAATAAGACCGCAAAGAATAGGTAATAATGAGTGCATTTATGTGATGGCCAACATAATGGCGGGCTGTTTATTTTAATAATCATTAATCAAAAATGACCACATCCTGCCTGTGCGATAATGCAACAAATTAGGATGTTTTGCTAAAATTTGCGACCCAATCACACGGTTATGTAAAAAATATATTAAAATGAGATATGTAAAAAAAAACCGTTATAATATAATACATTCAGCACGCTAAATAAAAAATATTTTTCAAAAATTCTGTCAGCCACTAATGTTTAAAATCAGAGCTTTGAAGTCGGCTCCCGACCAACCACTTGAATACCAAGCGGACACGGGTGTCCAGAATATGCAAGAGAACACGGATGTCCAAGATATTTAAAAAATCAAATACATACTTGGTATTCTAATAGAATATAAGCAATATTTTTATGAATATGTGTAGTTCCATCTATACTGAGTCAATATAGATTTTTGAAATATCGAATTCGAGTGTATATTAGGCAAAATTATTATTCTCAAAAACACGCAGTATTTTTGGGACATATTAATGATTTATTTGCACTGTATTCAAACGGTTAAATTAAAACACGACTCTGACTTCCGATTTTAACAACAATGTTTTTTTTCCTTCCTTATATTGACTACAATCTTTTCCCCTTTCTGTAAATACATTCATTGTTTCGCCAATCAATGCGATAAATAGGCTTATTTTTTAATATATATTTGATTAACTAATACCGTACGTACTTACGGATTGCAACTTCCTAGGTGAATGGGGGTGAATTCTTCATATAAGTATTTTATCGTATTATTATCTCGATAATAAATTGAGAAATTCTTCCTTGATATTAAACAATGTTACAAAATATTATTTATTTATTAAAGAGATTAATTGTTTTTAAAGTATCCGGACCTCGGATATTTTTTTAGACTTGGTAGCATGCAGTGTCGCTACTTTTGACTCCACAGCCCTGACTAAAATTTAGTCTTCCTAACCTTAACGTTTCATCATACTCCGATTGAGCGATTAAGCATTTTTCAGAAGGTGTATTTTGTTTAAATGTTAGGATTATAATTTACGACTGATAAAAAAAGGAACCGCGTTGTTAAAAAAAAATCAGAAGGAAATAATTATGTAATACATTTATAGAATATTAAACTAAATATAATATAAATACATTACAGTAGCTTTATACAAAAAGCTCTTACAAGTAAATAACTTAATAATAAGGTATTTTTCACTGTTGGAAGAAGTTCAGTTTCTGAGCGAAACAAGCCCTGAGCATAAGTTAACCCTTTACACTCGAATGTCTCCTATAACGGCGGCAAGTTTTAGTGATTCAGTATTACTCAATTGACCGCTATAAAGATATAATTCACCAGTGTCATTTATACTTTTATTCCTTATTGAGATCTTTAAACTCCCATAATGTTTCATAAGAGCTAATCTATACTGAATTTAATACATTAGTAGATAATGAAATGTGACGTCATTTAAATGCACAGTTTCACTGCCAGTGTCATTTGACATTATTTTATTGGTTCATAACTTGTATTGAAATTGGAGTCGCTGCCTCAGCTTGCCATCAACACAATGGTATGCAAAGCATCTTATCGGATTAACTATAATATTTATTTTGATTACTAATATTACCATTACTAAGTGTCGTTTTCGAGATTCCAAAAAGCATGGTTGGAGTAGATTGGCTCGATCACTATACATCGACCTAATGATTTTGAATAAATCATGTTTTTGAATAAAAAATATATTATGTTTTAAGCTTTTGTTTATGAAGTTTCATGAGTCTTTATGAACACCTGAAAAATTCTTGAGTGGAAAAGGTTAAACAACGACGAATCGTGGATCATTTTTTTAATATGTAAAACCAGTTTTGTAATAATTTAATGAAACAAAAAGTATTTTTTATTATCTCTAGCGAAAACCGCAATATGACCTGATTAAAATTAAGGATATACAAGTGTTTCATTCAAATAACTAATATCCTTTGATAGACTTAAACATAATGTTAATTCACGGAACAGACGACGTTAAAAAATCAGGTTCAAAATAAATAGTTTATACAAACAATTGCATTGCAAAAAAATGAGAAAAGGTGGGTAAAATCTTATATTATTTACATGCGAGTAGCGTCGATTATGTATGTTCCCTTATTCGAGTGACCTAGTTCAATTAAAACTTTAAAAAATATTGAAAAATACTGGATAATTCGTGTCATTGTTAATAAAACGGAAAGACGTCATCAAAACATGAGTAAACCTTGATAACAATAATTGGTATTGAATATCTTCCGATATTAATCTAAAACCGTGTATTTAAATTCAAGCTAATTACGATTATTCTAAACAATCTGATACTCAATAAATATGTATCTAGAATAAGCCTTCCATCAGTATATAAACTTCGATGAAGATTTTTTAATTCAAATTAGTTGACACTCAAAGGCCGACAAAATGTTTAGAACAGTGGAGGGGAACCTACGGCCTTTTGACTTGATCAAAATATTCACTTTGATCAACAAATTATATGCAAGCGTTTGGAAAAAGAGCTTAATCAACCTATTATATGTTCGACGGTCGAAAAAAAAGTTGGGAGGGTGTCAAAGTTTTTTTTAGTGCGGCCTTATGATGGAATCAGATAAATGAATGTAGCCTGGTTTAGAATATAATAAAATTATACGTGCACCCTAAGTAAACAATATATTAGCCGAGTTAAATATTTTTAAACAAGAAAACTTTCACGTGAAATTGTTATCTATTTGATTTGATGATCATTGGCGGCAAATAACTATGATTTTCATTGAGACTGAATATTGAAATAGTGTATGCATCGTTTAGTAATACCACTGACCGAATAAATTTATATTCATTGACACCTTACGGTCGTAATAATAACAGTTTATTATTTTAAAATTTTAAAATATCCGTTAAAGAACCACGCCCCAATAAGAGGAAAACGATAATTTAATTATTTTAAATAACTTCATGTGTAGATATAATAAAGAGCACTTTTCGGTTAACTTTAATAGAACACGGTTTCACAAAATCCTCGATCCACTGACCGGTAGAAATTCACACGTGGTAAGATGAGACGATACACCTCACGGAGTAAATCGGACGATAATTCGCGTGTCCAAGTGTCTCCAGAGAGACGGCCTGATAGACTGACTGATGCTTGACCATCGACAACTGGATGACGGACCTTTCCCAACACATGGCCACACACGGGCAGATCCTCAGTGAGGTTCTGATAAGAATAATTACAGCGACTATAAGTTAAAAAAAAACTTTTAGTATTCGCACATAAGAACATTCACCTAAAGTTAGCAAGCTATATATTCAATTGGTTATACAGTGATATCGTTACATAAATACAACAGTAAGACGATCTGAAAATCTTAAGACAGTTTAGTGATTTTATTAATCCATGTCTGCTCCCAATGTGGAGCATATGGCCTGCTAATGGAGGTATATCAACAGAAGTTTTTTACGAGAACTGTTTGTTACTCAGTCACTCAACCTCTTCTTTTCCAAAGAGAGTAGTATAGATAGAAGGATACGGCTAGGGCAGGACTAGTGGTTAACTATTCGCTCTCGCTACGCCCAGGTGTTGAATAATCAAAGGGTAGGAGGAAATTTTCAGACGTCACAAACACCCATGCCTTCGAGCAGAAATCGAACCCGTGAGATCCGGCTCGGAAGTCAAAAGCGCTCACCATAGCACCCGACAAAAGACATAGTGGATATCAGTGTTAACAAAGTTTTTTACGAAAGTTAAATATATACACTTTTTATTACGTACAGTTTTTAAGAGTATCGGTAATTTCTTTTTAAATTGTATGCTACACTAGGGCAAATAGACCATGCTGTGCAATCAAATTATAAAAAAAATATCATATTTATGTATTGTAGTGTTTTGTGTTACTTTTGCATTAACAGTATATTCATATTTTTCTTAGTGTTACTGTTCGACGATATACATATTGGTCTTATAATAAAAATTACAGTATGTATAGCTTACCATTTGCATTTGATTCACGACTATATATTACCTATAGTGGCATTCATATCTCAAAACATATTTTTTGACGATTGTCCTACTGTCGAATCGATGTGGGTATAGAGATTTCTGTATAGGCAATATCGGATTTAAATAGTCGGCATATAGTTAATCCGTCAAGTTTTTTTTTTAAATACACACTGAATATTAAATAAAATATCTGAATCTTAGTTTGAAGACAACAGTTTAATTAATGAATATTTGATTCTAGAGCGAAACTTCAAGATATCCGTGACATTCCCTTAAAACACCAAAACTCGTGAAAATATTACAAATTACATGTACATATACTGACAGTCTCGAACACACGTACGGACCTAAAGTGTAGATATATCCAAATGTAACTAACTAGTGATAAGGGCATTATATTTGCGAAATAGTGTGAATGTACGAAACCGCGGTTTTGAGGGAAGCAAGGGGGGAATTTCGAAGCAGGAAGCGGTCGCGATAAAAACACATTTATTAAACAATTATTTATAACTTGACATCATGTATTTATAAACTAAAATTATCTAAAATATAAAAGAAATGAACATAAATTAATGATGGATTTATTATATATATCGTTGACTAACTAACATACTAATTTTGACAAAAGACGAGATGTATCAGACACACGAAGAAGCCAAAAATATATTGATAATGTGTTTTATAAAAACTATACTTGCGGGGCAGGGCTATTCTCATTTTTTTTAGAATTCAAACACTTATTTACTACGAACACTCAGAGTGATGTTTGTATTTGGTTTTTACCGTTGGTATAATTTAAATGAAATAATTGCCGCTATGTGCACTGTTGTATGAAAGAGGTTATTTTGAAACAAACTGACAAGATTAACGCAAGTACGTCAAGTAGCATGTTGCAAAGCATATTATTTAATTCATTTCAATCACCTTAATACGTATCAATGGACAAAAAAAACTTGAAATAATTAAACGAAATTCTGTTACTTTATAACGTTTGACAAATAGACTATATTTATTGACATTTTGTGCATCTTCATAAGAAATTCATTTTATAAGAAAACTATTCAGCAATGATTGATTGTTAAATTAATATTGCGTCAAATTGAAAGGTATGTGAAATGATCATACGCAATTCGACTAATTAACAGCCGAAAATAATATTTTAGAATTCAATTGATACGAGAGTATTCATATATCGGCTTCCGTATTCTCGTTGTAAAGTATTCGGCTCATTGGATCTTATAAAAAGTATTAACAATTTTCCCAACGGCAATTTTTTATATAAAAAAAACATAACACATTTTTGTACTAATTTTATCAAATGATCAGGACACGCCCATCGCGAGAACTTCCAACTTATCAGTGATGAGCGAAACTGTCCTGAACATAACGTAAAACATATATAAATAAATGTGGTTTATATTATTGTAAACATAATGCCGCCAAGAATTTACAGTCAAACTTAAATGTAAAATAGGCCAATATTAATCTCAAAATAATTTAAAAAAAAAAACACCAAACTGACCTCTAAAATTATTTATTAATCAAATGAATATTTAGCAATTGATGGCTTAATTAATTAACGCTACAAGTAATTTGGCCAGTTCGTGAATAATTCGCGAAAGCTATATCGTTAGAAACTTGCCAGTGACAGTTGCTCAACTATAATAATTATCTCAGAGCCGAGCTGTTTTGGGTCAAACGGTGTCGCTAGATTTTGTAATTTTGTGTTATGAATCGGGAGGGTGTCGTATAACCAAATAACTTTCAATGTTCTGAAACTTTCGTCAAGGGTTCAACTCCCTGAAGAGACTCGTTCATAAATTATTATTAAATTGATTTATGGATTTGCATTCAAAGACAATAATAGATCTTGGTAGTATGTCCTGGAAACGCTGTTCGCTAGGCGGAGTTTGGTTATTTTCTAATCCCATCCTTAATTTTTTACATAAACCGAAGAATGGTTTCGCGATCGATTTACAAACACTACTCGTTAAATTATACATGTCCGCTATTTGCTTCGTGTTGGGAATAACACGGTTTGAAAAATCTACATACATATTTAGAATTGCACCTTGCACAAGAATATTTTACAATATGTATATAAGTAATACATGTTTCACTATTAAAATGATCAAGAGTTTAGTTATATTCAAAATAAAGCTATAGATTAGAAAATAAGTGAATCAATATTAAACCAATTCTCGTCAAATCAACTTATTTTGCATCCATTAATACAGCGATTTCCAACCTGGGAGGCGTGGACTATTGCGAAGGGAGGCGTGAACAGTCAAAAATATTTATTTACCCTTGAAAACATGTCTTTATTACTATAAGAAACAAAAGATGGGGTGGCGCGAAGATATTTTTTCTTCAAAGGGAGACGCAGTAACATAAATGTTGGAAACCACTGCATTAAGAGTTTACATCTTTGCTCCATCCAAAAATAATAGTTATGATATTTCAGATAGTTTGAAAAAAAACAGTTGATCGAAGAGCCTCGAGGCGTTGCCGATAAAATTGATAAGAAAGACTAGGAAGAGGGATTGGTTGGTATAAAGGGGGCCAGTATTATTAAATGTGATGCTTACCGGCTAGCGCCTTGATGCGCGATCTTTCGAAGAGCCTCGAGGAGGAGTTGCCGCCGTCATACTCGTAGTCGTCCAAGATCTCCTGGCCGGGCGCCAGGGATGGATCCCAGCGCACCAGCGAGATGTCCGTCGTCATGCCGTGGCCGCGGCACGCTGCTCACTGCAACCAATAAAATAAAATCATAATTAGCCAAGAAGTAAACAGACTCTAAAAAAATAAAGAAACGTTATACCAGAAAATAACAATATATAAGTTTAGTTTTATTTTGAAAAGGCATTATTTTTTTTGTATTTAAACAGCCGGTAGTGGCAAGTCAACATACAATACGTACTCGTAAAACTAAAAATAAAAAAGTATAACATGTAAAATGATCAAATATTACTAGTAGAAGAGACACTTGTTCGAGTCCTCTTTTGGCATCGGTAAATTGCTTCAACCACTATCTGTCACGTCAAATGAGATTTTGTTAATGTATTTTGACAACCTTTAGATAAGTATCACTCACAATCCATGTGCGGAACAATCAAATTGTTTAACGAAAAGTTGGGCTGTTTTCTTTGCAAAATCTTCATTCTTACTAGGCATGCATATAATGTGCATATAGCAATCACTGAGGGCTTCTTTAGCTATGGAAATAAGTCTAAGATTATAACAATATTAAGCTAGCTGTACACTCTTCTTTGGTGTTCAGTGTAATCCATTCCAGAGTGGATTATTTGAAATCGTTAATTAGACCGAATAGCGAAAAGTAGAAATAAATCCACTCGGTATTATTGCATGTAATTAATCCGCAGAGTTGGCAAGTTGAGTGGAGTGTTGTTTTCGAGCAATAAACGAGAAATTCCTGGGATTCGTTACAGCACTCCAAGAAAATGGATATTTTTGCATAACATGTATTATATTTGCGATCGCCTGAGAACGGTAAACTTGAGATTTTTAAAATACGTCAAATGATATAATGAATAGTATTGAGAAAAACACAATAAGGTAAGAAGATAAAATAACATTTGCAGCCGATCGTTGTTTTTATATACGAGCTATATTAAGAAAAAACACAATATTCCTTTGTAATTATTTATATTTACCAAGATCAGGACCGGTCCTGATCTTAGTAAATAGAAGTTCAAATATGTATAAAGGAATATTGTGCTTTTCTTAATATAATGCCTTTCCACCGAGTATTGACAGTGAATACTCTAAAAATGATAGAAGCTATACACTGGAGATAGCTTCAATGGTTTTTAAAAATATTGCTTCGGATGTCGACATATTCCACGTAGACGTGGGTGAGTTTCGGACGAATAATATTTTTTATGTATTAAAGTAGAGTTCGTCGGAGCTTACTCAGTTGACTTGCCATTTTTTATTTCTACTGCTTTTAATATTAAAATGTATCATTTTTTTCTTCACTGTAAGTCTTAAATTTATAATTTGACAATCTTATGTAATGTTAATTAAATAAAATAAATAAATTGAAGATTCTATTAAGATTAAAGCAAGTAACCGTACAACGGAAGCATATACCGTTACCACTCGACCACGACAATCAGCATTTATTGGAAACGATACACATATTATACAAGTAAATAATAACACAACGTTGGTCCACCGATGACTATCAATACATATTTAGTATATGTATTGTGTTTCATCTACTTGGTCGGTTTGTTTTTAATTATTTCCCACAGTTTCAGCGACAATTTACCGTTTTTAGATCGCTCGATATCCTGTGTCTTGTGGCGCATTATGTTGAAATAATTTCAGTTGTGTAAGGCGACTAATAAAACACAGCCGGGACCACTCCAGCAAGACGAGTCAGAGGAAATATCCAAATCGCAGCGGAGAATTAGAGAGATTCATAGAACGTAAAAAGTGAGTAAAGCAAAAATAGCGTGGCGAGGACGGAAATAGTCTTCCGCGAGACTCCGCGAGGCACGCCTCGGGAAACCACCGCAATCTTTTCAACGCACGCCGGGGCGGTTCATATGCACACGGAATTAATTCCGAACGAACTCCGCGATACTCTGCTTTGTGACCACCTCCACATGCTACTACTGCACTCCCTACTAGGGCATCCAATCCCGGAATCCCAGGGTTGTGACAGAACTTATCCGGGGATTTCGGGATTGAGAAAATTAGAGAAAGTTGAGTGAGGTGTAAAAATAAAGAAAAATAATAAGGTTCAAAATTTTGTTAATTCCATCCATAAATTCCTGCGTTTTTTAACTTGTAAATCATGTAAGAACGTTGTTTGAAAAATCTCAGGATTTCAAAATTGCCGAATCCTCAATTCCAATTTATACACGATTCTATGTTGAATGTTTAATCAGGGATCGGAAAAATTGATAATCCCGAAATCCCAGGATCACAAAAAGGGTTCGGAATTGGATGCCATATTCCCCATTTCCAGGATACACAACAGCACTAAACCTTTAGAAAAAGTTTCTTCAAAAGAAAAGACGAAAATTTTATTTCCAAATAGAAAACTCTTCTGTGGGACGATATATCTAAAACACACAGTCCACAAACTAGTTTGGAATTGCATAAAAATGTTGGTGAATTTTTTTTTAAAACCATGTACGCTTCCAATGTGGAGCATATGGACTCCTAATGGAGTTTATCTCAACAGAACTGTTTCTACGACAACTGCTTTTTACTCAATTGCTCAACCTCTCTTTTTCGAAAGAAAGTAGGGATAGGACAAGATTAGTGGTAAGCTAATCGCTCTCGATACGCCCCGTTCATAGGATAGGATGAGTGAGAGGGGGGAATTCAAGACATCACATACATCCATGCCTTTGAACAGAAATTCATAAATCGATTGAAAAATCAATTTATAAAACTGTCCGCACCGGGATTTGAACCCGGGCCCTCCGTAGCCGAAGCCAACAGCGTTGACCACTCGACCACACAGGCGGCTAGAATACGAATAGAATAAAAAATGTCATCTCGCAAACAGTCATCTCAAAAATACTTTATCAAACTTCAGTTTACCTAGGATGCATACATATTGTTGAAGTAATAAAACAGTTCAAAATTTTATTTGAAATATTTTTTATTCATTAGGTATTATTATTAATTCAGTATAAATTACATAATTTAACACTTCTTTGATTATCGCATTCTTTAAGATAAACAGTTAAGTCTTGAAAAATAAAATGAAGCTCAAGTATTAAAATTGACCTCTATAAAAGAAGAGGTTAATTGTGAATGTCCTCCATTAGTTGCTAGCTGTGTTATAATCCAACGCGAAATTGAAAATAAGATGAAGTTTGTTCCAGTTCTGTCAGCGGATATTGAATACAAAGAATTACTGTTTAAGCACTCATGGAATAATCCAAATAGAGATGATTGTTTTATAAGCTAAAAAAAATAGCCAAGAGAAAAGAGCGGTAAATAGCAAGAAGAGTTTAAAAAAAGATTTGGCTATACAACTGAATTAGGCCGACATGGCAGTTCTATAGGACAAACAATATTAATTAAAATCGAGTCCCATTTCAGCAAGATAATTGAAACAACGAAAATTGCTTAAAAGCAATCGCATATATACGAAAAAGATACAACTTTCGTACTATATTTTGGCCGAACAAGATCCTCTGAAGCTTAGAGGAAAACTCTTTGTTTTAAATTTATTATAAAATTTTAAATCTTGGACTTAAGTGACGTATTTTCTCGGATTAATTTCTGATTTAAATTTGATAAAATTTTCAAGTTAATTTCAATTGAATCAACAACCTAAATACAAATTATTTGTAATCATAAATTCTTAAAATATTATCAAATTCAACGAAAATAATAGAGTGTCTCAAAACGTTATCAAATATATTTAGTTTGTATAAAAACGGTTGAATTTTAAGGAGAGCATTCCCAAATCAGTTGTTCACATTATCAGTAGAAGAACTATGACCTCACCTCCTCGGTATAGTAAGATTACCATATTCGAGAAGTAAATGTTGCATCACTTTAAATCAGTGTCTGCCAAACTTTTTTACTTCACGGCACACTGGTGAATGGAACTTGTACCACGGCACACCAAAAAAAAAATGCTTTTAAAAAGGTAATGTACCTTTAAAAAAGAAAATGTGTCGCGTTGACCACTATGTATGAACGTGTCAAAAAAATTTTGATTGAACGTGTAGATGTTAAATTTATTTCAAATTGAAGAATATTTAAATGAATAGGCATTATAATTAACATTTTTAAGGTTTCTTCCACCGCGGCACACCTAAGACTTCTTGCGGCACAGTAGTTTGCCACGGCGCACAGTTTGGCAGACACTGCTTTAAAAGAACGATTATTTCAGTTGTTATAACAAGCTATTATTTTGTCACCAATAAAGAAATTTGACACCGAAAGTATTTTGATAGACGAAAACGAGCATTGGATTGATTGAAATACAGTCAACTCTCCAATAGCGCCGATTTCGGGGACCATGCTATAGAAACCCGCCTTATATGAGACTAGGCACCCATACAAAATCTAAGGTTAAATGTTTTTAAGTGTAGACATTAATTGATTGAATTGGCATTTACTTGGTAGAACTCCATTGTAATAAGGTAAATATTGTCATTTTTACGTTATTAATATGTATTCTCTAAATTGCACTAAATTAATACATAATGAATTTTGCTTGATACTACAAAGATAATTTTTCCTTATTTCAAAATTTGTCTATGCTATAAATTGACATTAATACTTAATTAATAATAAACAACATTAATACCTAACAAAAAAATGTGAAAACGTACAAAATTATCACGCAGTTCTATTGAAGAAAGCAGATTTGATATGATATGAAAAATCTATCAATATTGCTTCAGTGTAAAATAAAACTATATATGTAAATTAAAACTTTTTAAACGTTTGCTAAGACATTTTTAATTGCATTTTCATTGCAGTGCATGTTTCACTGGCGATACAGTTAACATTTTTTTCTTATCAAGGAAAGTAAACGTGGAAAGTTGCAAGTAGGGCAATTTTTATAAGAATTTCTAGAAAGAGCATAAAATTGCGGACACAATATAAAATATAATCCGTAGAAGAATAGTTATTAGTCTAACTACGTCAATTCAGCCTACGATATAAAATATAAATAAATATTAATTGATAACTGTATTGTTGTCGTCAAAATTTGAAATTAACAACTGGAAACAAATTTATCTTCAGCTATGAATTAAGAAAAAACACAATATTCCTTTGTACTTCCAATTTTATTCATCAGTATCAGGACCGGTTTCGCCCATGGCGAGCATTGTCAACAATGTCGACAATCAAGTATTGACAGTGAACACCCTAAAAGTGATCAGCTATGAATGTTGTGATATTCTTATCCCCTGTGTGAAAAATGATTAAAATTTAACGAGCAGTACAGGATATAAATTAATATTATAAATCAAATTAAACAATTGGATATATTTTTATAGCATTTATTTTATTTTACGGACATGTATGCAAAAACGTATTACTATTCAAGGAGGCTATTTTGCGACAGCTGTAGGCAATAGTTGTATTCAACCAAGATATTTCATTCGTATAATATTTATTAAATTTTGTAAAAGTAACAGTGGCAGTATTTATTACATCTACCAAATTTTGACGATTTTCAAAATTTAATTTTTGAAAAATTGTATAAATTTTTGGAAATGTGAAACTACGTGACGTTGTATAAGCGTTCAAATAATGTGCAAGAAAAGATAATGATATTCAAAGTATAAAATAATGAAAAAATAACACACATTATATGTACAAAAGCGAATTGGGTCGGTCCGGCTGCGTGTAAGTCTAAATAAAATAATTAATAGCTCTCTAAGTTTACGATGTGCCCGTCACAAAATTGCAGTAAAATTATTTTATATGTATTCCAACGAATTGATTGTCTGAAAATATACTACTAAATACACCAATGCAGCGCTCAATTATCTTCAATCGATAATATTTGTTTGATTGGGTGCGGTTTGCCGTATCTAGGCAAGATAAACAATCAATGAAGACAACCAACCTTACATTCAATCAAAATATTTAGAATGGCATCAATTTATTGAAAAAAAAATATCTTGGACGTGGGACGTGACAAATGGGCAGGTTAATACTGCAACAGCCACGTGACTTTTTTGGATGATGTCATTTAGGAATAATACTATCAGAGTGTGGATTAATTGCATACCACAGTGGTACAGTAAGTTTCAGAATACTATGCGCGGATTTTCAATATCTTGTGGTTTCGAAACCCTACTGGAAAATTGCGTATTTCATGTTTTAACACATTGGCGACGGTGTGCACAAATTTGTGCATTTCAGAAATGTTCTGTTGTGACGGTGTGCACAAATTTGTGCGTTTGATTTCCATATATAAAAACGCATGTCAAACACCTTATTTCTTGACATATTTACTTTAATGTGTGATTGGAAAATGTCGCCAAAGGCAAAACTTCGATTATCGAGTCTTTGTTGGTTCAATAACACGATTAAATATGTAAATGAAAACGATGCTAGAATCGTCATTCTTAGGTAGCGCAGTACCTAACAATATTCTCCGCGTCAAGCTATTTTTTTGCAGTTAAACCGTTAAAAAGTTTTGCTTGTTAAACCGTGTTACATATACTAACGAGCTTTATATGAAGTTTATTTTTCTCTATTATACTAAATAATTTGTGAACTTTTGCCATTTGTTTTTGAGACAATAGAGATTTTTAAACCGTATTTGTGTCATATTGTAATGTGTATTTGAATTTATTTACTATTTAGATTTTTGCAAGCAAGTTTGCGATTTGTTTTTACGGTCTTTGTGATTAGTTTTTGGGACTATGAATGGTCTTGTGAACGAGTATGTGACGCGATAAAAATGCATTATTTAACTGACGATGACATCATTGAAAAGAACCGAAAATAATAAAAATTTGACACGCGTAATTAAAGTAAATGCCCATAACCATGCGAACCAATAAATTATGACACTTAATAGTTTGATTTTTACGGCATCCAGAAAATCTCAAACTGTGTAACATTTGTTTGCATTGACGTATTATGTGCTTTTTTAACGAAATCATTTTTCAAAATACATAAGATTAAAACTATATATTAACAACACTGTCACTTTTACTTATAAATTACGCAATAAATCAATTAAATTTTCATGTATGGCATGTATGACGCATTCACCCATCGTCTTGCAAGCCAAACCAATATTTAGCAAGTTACAATAAAAAACGTTTAAAATTTATTTTTGCCGATGAGTTTAACTTGGCGAACACAAAAAAAATGATGAGCATAGCAAAAATAAGTAAAAAACGACACTTTCTTTTCGATTTTTCATAGACAAAAAATATTTTTAAAGAAAAAAATGCAAAAATTGAAATATTTTTTTAAATTACCTCTTTAATCACATTACTTATACAACACAAACATTTTTTAAAAATTTTAAACTCTGAATGCAATAAAACAAGAGCAGAAAATATATCGCGATCACAGAAACGAGAATGTGTTGTCTTCGACCAACACAAATGTACTAAAATTTATTTAAATAATATTACAAAATATAAAACGAACAGCAGTATGTTTTTTAAGTCTAATAAAAGTAAAAGTCAACTCGTAAAATATTTTAATTTTAAGTATTCTTAAGCAAAACATATCTTATTTCAAAAGTCATTTTCAATCATAAATAATAAAGTAAATCTACACAAAAAAATACACATACGCAACAAACCCTCTTGAGTAGCATAAAAAAACAAAAACCCGAAATAAATTAGTTTTGCCTTAACGGATACTGATTACACGCCCACGTGTGTAAACCCGCGCTAGCGTGGGGCCGGGATTTAACGGATAACGACCATTTCCGCGTTAGTGCGGGGCCGGGGTCTTGAGTGTTAAGAATAGGCTGCCATTGTTCAGATGGTTCTACTAATCACTTCACTTTCTTAAACTAGTCTCGTAGATGTTGTGGCTTGAAGCCCGATCTCAGAGTGCACCATGCTCAGAATGGGACACCTGCTAGGATTTTTTAAAATGTTCAAAAATATATTCTCCAAATATTAATTGTATCAAAAAAAATGGTTATGGGTCACCAAGTCTAAGATGTTTATAATAAAAAGTTTTACTGTATATTATGAAAACAGTTAAATCACATCGTCTAAATATATTTTTTCCATTATATATTATTATATTTATTTAAAAAAAAGTTCGTTTTGTTGATACGCACCTCACAGTTTGAAGTTTACTGACGTAATTGAGGTCGATTGCTTAGTGCGGAGCTCTTCTCTAAACTCCCTTTGTCTCGATTATTTATCACCCGCCGCAAGTCAGTTTTTTTTTAAAATATAGCCGTAAGCAATGTGTT